>DWLR01003469.1:0-13481 GCA_018246295.1 Papilio alexanor hazarajatica | reverse complement strand
CTTTTAACGTAAATAGTACATTTTACAATAGGTGAAATAGTACTATAATAATGCAATAATATATTACAAAATAAAAAAATACTTTGGTGTTGTTTTTTCTATAATTTTTGTCGAACAAACTTGAAATATTTACTAAGAAACAATTTAAATACATTAGCTGCCACACACAAGAAGCGCTATCGCGTCGCTTGGCATTTCTCGACATATAATTATAGGTTATAATTAGCTTAGCTTAGCTTGTTATAATTATAGATAGGGAAAGCGCGATCGGGCTGTTTGGGATTCTTCGAGTGTTTTTTCAATACCGTCTGGGACTCAAACGGTTAAGTTACTGCAATGTGTTTCAGCTTTAATTAAAGGCTTCCTCAGCTGGTACCCATGGGCACCGCTGAGCCGGCTCAGTTACGGCCTGTACCTCACGCACACCGTCATCATCAGCCGCAACGTATTCAGTACCAGAGTGTCGCAGCACGCCGACACATTCCTCTTCGTAAGTAGCCTGCTAACCCACTTCTAATACGATACAACTTTCATCTTGTTATCCCATTGCATGTGTTCTCTTAGACAACTCGTATAAGCACAAAGCGTAATCATAAAAAGTAGCAAATATAAATGAATACATGTGCATCAATTTATTCAATCAAAAACAATCAAGATTTTTCTTTTTTATTTTATATAGCATTAGTTATCCAAAAGAGGCTATTTTGAGTAATTCTAGCATAAGTATTTTTTACTTTTAGGCATATGTTTTGATATTTTTGTTGCAGTAAATCATCCATCTGGTTATCACATTTTATGTTTTGCTCCGTTCACTTATTAATTTAGCTTTAATATAACTTGTAGTTAAACGAAATTATTCATAATTTATTAGACGAACAAAATGTAAATAAAAACGATCTTGCTTTTTCCCCAGCTTATTCAGACAGGAGGTGTCATAGTAACAGGCTGCGTGGCGGCTCTGTACATTCTGCTTATATTCGAGCTTCCAATCAACAACTTACTTAATTTGTGCTTTAAAAAGAAGTAAGTATCATTCGAAATACATAAGTAAATATAATAAATTAAGTATTTTTTTATTGAAAGCTACTAAAGGCTCATAAAATATCAATGGCGGATTGTGAACTTCGTCAATTTATAATCGGACCAAATATATTAAAAGGCTCAATTCGACATGTTAAACTTCGAATTTGAAGTTTAAAATCCATATAACGGATTGTTTTGACGTTACTTTTACCGATTTAACATTGTCTAGATATCCTGACATCTAGTCTGGATATAAGAGAAATTCTAATTTTATTTTAAGATTGAGAATACTGCCATCTAATAGAAATAATTGAAAACTTATATTTTACTTACAGTTCGAAGAATGCCGATAAAGATGAAAACCATCGAACCCCTGGGGACAATGACTCTGACAGAAGAATTGACAACAGAAGCTACATACAAGAAAACCTGCAAAACCTGCCGTCTCCGTCCAGTTTTATTTCCAAATTTTAACTTGTTACAATACTCTGATATGGACATAATAAGCTTATAAAATAAAGTAAGCGATACTCTGTCGCAGTAACTTATTTTATTGTCTTACTTCTAAATACTTAATTTATTTTAGACCATATATTTGTTATTACCACTTAATATATATAACAACCTAAAATAAACTCGGTTGTATTGACATCCGTATTTGTAAAAGTATGGATGTCAAATAATTTTATGCTGAAAATAAACTGCATTTTGAAAATACAACCGAGTTTATTATTTATAAGATCGATATAAAAGGAATCGTGTAGTTTATTCTAATACGGTATTAATTACATTAATAAAATATAGTATTAACCTGAATTTTCTTTTCTTCATATAAATATAAACCTTTATATGACAAGTCTTACATTTCTAAAGCATGCAGATTTTAGACAATTCCCATGGAGGTTTGATTTCTAGACTATTTCGATTTACATCCGAGACACGATTTGTATGATTTTTAAAAATTTGGCTAAGGATATTTGTGTTACTCGACGTATGACTCTACCTTAATTTGGGACCTGTATTTTGCTGAAATATAAATCCTCTATGCTTAGCCATTAAAATATGAATTAGAGGATTAATAAGCTCAGTGAAAATTGATAGCGATCGCTGTCTGTTCCTGCCCAAGTAACCCAAGCTATTCAATTCATCTATCATCTTACACCTGTACATCTATGCTTCCCTTCGTCTAACCTCTCCTCTTCCTCCAATAAAAGCACGCAACTCTTTTGCTGGCGGGCAATAATGCTTCTGATTTTTGAAATAGAGCGATCGACTTTTTCACTCAAACACTAACAAAAACGATGAAATAGTCATCGCCATACTCGTTACATACATTTTTAGTAGTACATTTTTTATTTGGTTAAGCTAGCACATATTTTCTACTAACATAATTTAATAGTGTGGCCAATATCACTAATTTCAATCGCTCGAATTCAAAAATCACACCCTGCCGGTTATTTTGATGTTTATTGGCAGAGGTAACATTAATAGGCAATAAGAAACAACTATATGTTTTCCTCTTGCCCCAATTTAATACATTTGGCCCCATTCGATTAACCCAGGTTAGATTTATGGAAAATTTGTCTGAACTCCTTTTCTGAAAGGATCGATTCCCAATAGTCCAGAAATTATGCTTTTATTTTACAATTGTGTTTTAAAATTTTAACTTTAATTTTTACCGCACTTCAGCATTTCCGGAAAGCTCGGAATTAAACTTTTATTTTTTGAATTACAGCGCCATCTTATGACAAATTTATTGAATTGTGAGTGAGTATTTTTTCTTTGTCCTTAGCCTTTTAGTGTAAGTAGTTTGGAATATATCCGATAGACGTCACTACTTTAAATTTTTAATAGAAAACAAGATTTTTTCTATCATGTAGTGAATTGTAATCTAAAAATCTGTATAATAAAAAATAATTTTCGGAGAATACAAGACAATTAAAGCAATATTATGTTAAAGTTTTATTGGTAAAACAAATGTTTTAACTTATTTACCTGTCATTTAGTTGACGTCAACGCTGCACGTAATTTAACATAATTACTTAATTTTTAGACCCCGCCTGATATAAACATTAATATTAGAACAGTAGGTTCTTTATTACTATTTGCTATTTACTTTATTTAGATATCTCTGTACAAATTACTGGAATAGAAAACAATCAACACATTTAAGGCATATAGGTACGTTCCGTTTGAATTTTGTTATTTTTACTGTTTCAGGAATATAATTAAATCTTTCTCTTTTTTCTTTTCGTTTAAATTTTTGATTTACACATAATCTTAGTGGTTCTCTTTGTATAGTCTAAAGGTGTTCTATGGTGGCATAAAATGTGGAGTTGACATTTTACCTTTTTAAGAATAAAAAAAAATCAAAAGCAAACATAGTTGGAATCTGGATCTATCTCCAGCGGAGCGCGACTGTTTGGCATTACAACAGTAGAAACATAATGACATAATTGGCGGGCGACGGGGCCGGGGGGGCGACGCGGGACGCATGCGCTGGTTTGACGGCCAAGGTCGAGGCCGCGTGATTCTGCCGTGCGCCGCCGCGTCGGCTGGTCTCTCTTGCGCTCCCTCTTTCTGGAAACAGCTTCTATGTAGGGACAAATGCGCAATACGGGCCGGGAGTGACATCAAATGGGTGCGACAGGGTGTCTCTTATAAGGTAATTATGCATTCATATTGTTGTATTACTGATAGGATCAAGTTAAAGTAGCGATCAATTGCATTCATGCTTTAATACGTAAACGTAGTACGTGATGGTAATCGATGTTGATTCCGATTCTTAAATTAAATTGCAATATGTATACGAGTTGGTCTAAATCTGAATAGCGCGATGTAAACAACGGACGATAGCGTAGGCAGATGTACTGTAATTTATTTGCTAGGAAACTAATGTATAGTGGGCATACATATTATAACAGCTATAGTATAATCGGCCACATCACCTTGCGATGTTGGATGCCTCTCACGTCATTGCGTTCACCATTGATCGCTTAAACATATAATCCTTTGATTTTTTTTGTATCTAATCGTATACTTATTCATATTACATTATTATGTAATCAAAGTTAACCTCTGAAGGTTTCACTTAAATATAATTATATTAAACAACATTGTTTTACATAACTAAGAAGTTAATATGAATTGTAACAAATATATATCCTAAAAATGTTCTTAGATACGAAGACCTCGTTTGTAATTCTATTAGTGTAACAATTTATTTAATTTTCATTATAAAAGCAAAAACATATCGTACTTTGATGTATAGGAACTTGAAGTGTATTTAAATGAATCTATTCATGACTTCAAGGACACATGTGTTTTTCATTTTAGGTCCAATTGCTTCCCTGTTCTCCGTAACCTATTGTTAAGTAACTTCTCTTTAATAAACCCTTATGATTTTTCTCTTTCCATGTAAAGAGAGTCACCTAAAACGTTAAACCTTGAGAATAACCTTGAGAACGTATGCCTTATTTATAGGCCGGCAACACATCTGCAGTTCCGCTGGTGTTGCGGATGTTCATGGACGACGATGATCACATTAATGTTGCAAGCGATTGTCAAAACAGACCTATTATATATTATATTGTAACTATAAAAAGTCCGTTTTAGTACTTTGTCGTTACGTTACGTTAGATACAAGTGGACCTCAGACAGACCGGTTTAAAGAAAACTGTATGTTTGTTAAAAAAAAATCGAGAAAATTATTACGTCGTACCCTGAACGTAACCAGTCACAATTTTATGTGATCAAGGGAAGTACCCGTCAGTAATCCAAGTACGTTTGAAGGGCCCGCATGTCCGTATTTTAAGCCTTTTGTTTCGTTCGTTCCAATAGAAACACATGCTATGCCGACCACGGTAACATTATCCGGTAAGGCAGAATAATTGTTAATGTATCTTTATATAAATTAATAGAATAGGGATGTCCCGTTACAGAATTTGCCATTATAAATATATCGATATTGATTAAATACAATACAAACTAATGCGTTTCATAAAATAAATTTATACTATGCGCATCGGGGAAGTCCTATATCCAGTAGTGGACTAAAGATACAAGCTGATGATGATGATCATGCCGTTACTACTGCTTCACCTTGACTATTTCGGTGTTGCAGTAATATTTAGGACTCATTTGCTGTCCAACTTGCGTTAGCATCCTACGAAATTCGAGAACTATAACCACTGATAGACCGAAGCGAGAAAAGTTGCTTGGTCAAGCCAAGATCTAAAAAAAACTGTACAGTAAGAAAGTGGCTCTTACTTTCGTTAAACATGGATGGTTTCAAAAACTGAATTTATTGAGTTCCTATACGTGAATACATTGAGACTGAGGAGGACGCTCCGATCTGAAGGAGTGACATGACACGTATGAAGATAGAGAATGAAGATGATGGATGAGATTGCAAGTTACTTTATTAATTTTTGTAGAGATCTAACCAAACGTACCCAATTGCTTAATAAACAAACATGGAATAATTTCGAAACGCTGATACATATTTCACATGACAACGGAATGAACGAATCGAATTAAACGGAAGCCATCTAAGCTAAATTTTGACGAATTACTTAAATTAGGAGTAGAACTCTTACTTTAAAATAGAGTATATTGCATAGAAAACTACGGCTACTTTGATCTAGGGAATATTGCTTAACTACTACGCTAAGTTCGTATTCGATTATCTAATTAATCGAATTTATTGTTTTAGGAATGTTTATACCATTAATCGAGTATCTGAATTAATCGACATCCAGCAATGAGTTGCAATACAAAATTCTACACACATGAAATGCGATTTGATTTTGAATTGGTTCATTTAACTTTTACTTTTTGGTTCCCTTTTATCAACATCTTTATTTTAAACGTTTTTTAATCGAAAAAAATGTGCAATTAATTTAAAATTTTTATCACCTATTAAACATCGATGATGCTATTTTTTTTTGTAATTCCGTTCCTGATCATAGTAATAAAAATTTACAATTTCATATAAAATAATGTAAAGAAAAAAATATGCACCAACCTACAGGAGAGTAGACAGAGATTACGATTAACGATTTGTTTTATACTTATCTAATCATGTTAACTACTTATAAATGTTACCATAAAAGGTACACGTATGTCTTGTTGATTAATAGCAGTGGAGAAGGGAAATTACAAACGAAAACCCAGTTATGTTTCAACGCTTATTGCTTGGCCGGAAGCCTGAATACGCTACCTACTATTAAGGTAGTGTATATAGTTTTAACTTTGGGGTTGTATTATGGTTTGCCACGTATTAACTAAGAAACCTATCTATACTTAAATATTTTAAATTTAAGAAAACACTTTTATATGCTCTAACATTCTATTAAATGCTAGTTGTTCTTTATTTGTCGAAATATATATAGTTTGTAAATTGTAAATATTTGTATATTAATAATAAGATTTGTATATTGTATAATAAGATTTATATAAATAATATTTGTATATTGATTATATTCATATTCATTGTTTAAAAATGGCGTTCATAATTTTTAATTTAGATTTAAATTTAATTTTAGTATTTATAATATATAGTTTTATTAATAGCCGTAATATCCTTACATTATCATATTAATGTCATAAATACGCCGCCTACCCGTAATGGCGGATACTGAACTCAGTGGCCATTTGGACGTGTCCTATGTATTTTCGAATCAACGTGTATTCTATTATCGAGATCTTTGTGGAAACGTGTACAGTACGCAAGCGTATCCCCATCCCCTCTATGTAGGTCAGGGGAAGCTGCGAGGGGTGTAGGGGTACAGGGTGGAACGCAGGGGATGAACGTAGGCGTCCCATCTCCGTTCACCCTCTATCGACCGAACCCCGGTCTAACGCCCACAAACAAAAAAAAACTCGCATTAGTTTCAATTGTAATGTACTCTGACAGTAGTTGTTTATTTCATTAGACATACATATACATGCTTGAAAGTTTCTTATTTAATTGGTAGGTACTAGAAACCTGATTTTTCAACGAAAAAATGAATATAATTCGTTATAATATTAATTTAAAAATTGATTGCCATTCCCATACATACTATTTCCCATTTTACCTCAAATAATTTATATATTCTGATAACAATAAGAAAATATGAACATTGACACTTTTACTTTTTTTTACTGCGGTTGGTATTGTAAGTTTACATTAAAAACCTGAAATAACACAGATTAGGTTTTTTAACGGCATTTTTACATAATTATTCAAATCGCTTTTAAGTATGATATTTTACTATTCGATCTGAGTTAAAGTTCTTACTATAGTGCGTCGAATGGTGATTCCGAATCTATAAGCTAATTTTGCGCAAATCGTAACTATGTCGTAACCGACAGATTGTGTATTTAACGTCATTTTATAACCTGACTAGAATGGGATAGGTATTATAAACTGTTATCAAATTGTCAATTTAATTTATCATAACAAACGCAATAAACCTATTTTAACCGACCTAAAAAAAGGAGAGGAAATCTCGTCTAGCTATTCAGTGTATAAATTTAAAAAATTGTAGATTTAAAACGGTATTTATTACTAACACTAGTTTCCGATTTATTGTTTCTAACACATATGGATGAAGAAAATATTTCAGATTTCTATTTATTTATTAGGACTTTGACATTTCTGAACTGACATATATTTTTTGTGGGAAAGGGGACTTTCACTAATGAGTCCCATTTAATTTTGGATGGCATTGACACCTTGGGCTCCGAAGACTGGCGTGGCTACAAATGACTGTATGACTTACGAATAAAATTATTTCAATTTGAAGGCAGTTTTTTTTGTAAAAATTGTAAAGATTATTCTGTATTAAACATTTGTTTAAACATTTTGTTTTTAACTGATATGTCCAACCTAATCTTCCATTCTAACGTTAAGGTTATAATGCAAGTAAAATGTCAGTTCAGAATTTGACGATTTGACGAGAACAGTTTATAATACATCGAGAAATTAATTAGTTCAATTTGATGACAGTTTAAAACATGCCTAGTCCGATGATAAGCTACTTTTGATACTTTTGGCGCATATTTTTTATTTGAAAAATGTTTCAAAAGTTCATATCCGACTGTTTCTGAGATAGTCCAAATAAAGCATGTAGTTATAAGTTCAAAACGTTCCAGCTGCGATTCGAAGAAATATAATTACGTCTAGGTTATTAACCCGTTGAGGAGTCTCATGTTCGATACTAAACTTGTACCCAATGCGACCTCTTTTTGTTGTCTACTGCCGCCATGTTTGCTCGCCAAATAAAAAACGTTGCTCTTACCGACTAGTACGTATTGGTAACATTTATTAATCTATGGCATATCTATATTTTAGATTTTTTTATATTCTACTAGCTGTACCCGACATGCGTTACCATGCTACATAAATAAAAAAATGTGTTAAGTTTTATAATGTCTATTGAAGTACTCTTGGATACACAACGGTTTAAGGTAAAAAAAATGCTCTATTTTTGAGGCCAGGGACCATCGCAAGACATTACTCGTATCTCACCAAATAACAACAACTCCCTAAAGTTTCATCAAACTCAAATTAATATTATAGGCATATATTGACTGACATTAATAAATTTTTCTTTATAAAATTATTGGACTTTTAAAAGTCTCTTTATACCCATTATATGTATTTAAAGTTTAACGTGAAATGCAACCTATTAAATTAAAGCTTCCTAAAAAAAAACTAACAGTCCCTTATTTCTTTGTTTTTTAATCTCGTATGTTCTTTATGTGAAATTGAATTGAGTTCCAACGCAAGTCAAATTTTTTCATTACATGTATCGAATCGATTACAGCGAAATAAGTGTAAACAAATATAACAAAATAAAAGTACGTAGGTAGCAGAGATAAGGTGCTTCGTCAGCTTGATCATTTGCTTGCGTGTTAGTGTCAACCATCCTGTATAAACATATAAGCAGACAAAATTTTAACTATCAACTTTATTCGGAAGATTCATATCGGACTGATTTTTATTTTAGATTTATATTTTATAAAATTGTCAATAAAATATAATTAGCTCAGATTCTTTCAGTTCGCTGACAGTTTATAATATCTATCTAATATATCCTATTGTAAACTGACCAAATACACAATCGGTCGGTGACATTATATTTATGTAAGTATAAAATAATTAAAATTGAACGAGATAGTTTATATCAGAGAAAGTAATTTAAAAGCAATAATAGTTTATATGATTAACGTAAAACCTAAATCTTTAATATCTTGATACAGCACACATCAGATAGTTTTTATAACAACTTCAGCGTTTTTTCTGTCTGTGACTGGCCACTTTTTTGTCTCTCGAATTAAGAACCAGTTACGATGTGGCTATGGTATATGTTGGCTGAGATCGCTTTAGTGTATATTTTTGAGAATATGGCAAAAGGAACCATCCATTTTTTAGAACTTTAATTGTTAGAGATAAATTTTTAAACAGAGATTCAACCTTCTTACGCTTGATACTGCGTGTTAATGACCCTTAATCTCCTCCAGTCTCCCTTCTTCTCCTCTTCATTGTCTACCCTCTATTTCTGTTATACTTTAAGGGTTGATAGTGGTATAGCAAGAAAAACAGTAGCAACATCTGTTGCACGAATGGGCCGGCTCAATCGGTGAAATACCACGATCTCACATATACACAGAATAAATATCGTTATGAATAAAAATGTGTTTTTTTTTTCATCAACTAACGCCCATTTCATGGGGAAGGGAGGGGAACGAATCCCGAGTCGTTCTAGTGCTGCGCCGTTGCACCGGCACGTCATCAGTTTTCTTCTTATCAATACGAAAGCAGTTTGTTTACGTTCTAACTTTAATTTTTTTTTTAATTTTATAATACTTATAATATATTTTTAAATTTAGTAGATGGCTATCTTTTGAATCGTTATCAAGCTTAATATGTTCTAGCCAAAATGGAGAGGTAATGTAATTATAATTTATGATACTTAATTGCCCTATTTAAGTATAATTAATGTGAGTACAAACGCGCCAGCTGAAAACTAACCAGCGCAGGGATGGTTTGATCCGTTCCTGCAAAAGTTGAGCTGGCTACCTTTTGCCACATTTTCGTTTTTTTTGTTTGTTCTAATATTCGTTTATAAAGTTATATTTTATGTGATAATAAAAGGTTTTTCTTTATTTATTTCTCACTAATAAAGATAAAGTGGGAAAGGGATTAGAAGTGGCGAATGGGTCGATAGGAATAGGTACTTCCTTCTCCTATCTATCCCCTCCTCCGTCCAATATGAATAGGCAATGCTTCTGCAATTCATTTGCTTTGTTGTTGCGGATTTCTCAGCGATGGTTATTTAACATTGTTGAGCTGCTTATATCTTATGTGCTGTAGAAACAAATCAATATGTAGCATTTGCACAAAAGATGTCGGTGAACCTGTTGAACTTAGTGGCATCGTTCTCGATGACCCCTCAATACCCGACACACCAGCGCAGGCTACAGAAGAATCCAACTGAAAGAATCAATCCAACCAATTCAACTGGAACTCATACAAGCGAAGACAAATTTGTGATTTTTGTGCTATTTCATAATATCACAGTAAATAAATTCTATAAGTATATTCCCTACGAGGGTTGGCGTCAGGCAGGCGGTCGGCCGTAAAACTATAGCCAAAACCAGTAACAGTATGGAGTACAGTAGAGTCCAAGATATATGGAAGACTAGTAGATATTGCGCAGACCCTACGCTAGTGAAAAAAGGGCAGGGAGATGATGGTCATTTAAAATTATGTCACCGCTTGCTCGCTTGTTCCTTCTTCAATAAAATGGTCTTAAAGTTATTCATTGCTGTCAACCCGTCGTATTTTGTTATAGTCGCCTTTTACGAGTGGCCATGAGGAGCAGGATTAATGCTGGGACATCATGCCGGGATTTATAGTTACATCGGGATACAGTTAAACAAGTAATTTCCTGTAAGTTAACATCGCATTTAAAAACACAAAAAACATTACCAGTCAGTCATATTATAGTCAGACGAGCAAGAAGCTAAAAAGTATTTAAGTAACTAGCTAACGAAGGCATAGAAAATGGGCATCCGGCTATCTAAATTGCGCGAAACGTTGAGGTTAACTTCTGCTTTCCACCTATGATGTCCCGGTACTTATTTTGTCAAGTCGGCCCATTATTGCAATGTTTAGTTTACTTTTTATTAATGAAGAGTTTGGTTTTAGGACATACTCGCGTCCAAAATATCTCTCATTTCCTTTGTCAAGGCGACACTCCATTGCCACTCATGCGATGTCGCAGGTGCATTCTACTACTCCTCTGCCTAGTTCAGGTACATACCGGGCTCCTATTACGTACCTCGTATAAAAATAACTTTAAAACAGAAATGAGAACCGTCGAAATTTTGTACAAAGTGTCTGTTTACATATATTTATAACCCAGCTGAGCTCGTCAGGGCGCACGCCTATCGATTCCTGCAAGGACAAGGGCGCCCACGCTCGCCCACGCCCCGCCACCCCGTCGCCTCGGCATCTCGCCACCCTCCACCCAACGCACCCGCCAGATATCGCACAGGATGGTGTTTGAAAATTTATATCATTATTTATTTATTATATAGAATGATATAATTTATATCATTTTACTGAATAACTTATATTTATATATTATTAAAAGCTTATATGTGTATCACGTTATTTACACCTGAGAGACCTCTCACATAGAATTACTTTAATTACACTTAGAATTTTAGATTTTTTAAGAAGGAGGCATACAGATAAGGGGCTCACTGAATGTTATGTTACCCATTGGGCCTGGGGGGAGGGCTTCATCCTAATCATCAGAATTCTTTATGAAATTTTTTAGCTAGCATATTACCTTGCTCTGTTTTAAACTATACATATATAAAATGTTGTGTGCTTTTTAATTTTTACCTTGCTCAAAACTAACCTCAGGGTTTTTTTTTAATTAACGTATTTATAATTGCCCCTGAAATTAAATATATACATGATTTCCCTCACTGATTGTAGCACAATACTCTCACTTTATAATAAACCGTACACATTAAACAAGACTACATTTCCATCTTCACTAAATATAACCCTCTCGAATAAACATTACCACGATACCTACTTGTCAGGAGTTGAAGTCGTCCCTTCCTTTTTAACATTCGCTTATATAATCATTTCGTCTAAAGTCAGTGAGGCAACTATATTCATTCCTTGTGTTGATTCTGATGAATGAAATGTGGGCGACCGCATACATTATATTATTTTAGCTTTTGAAATCTAATAATCGATATCTAATTTCACCCGGGTACAAATAGCTAGTAAATATGCTTGAAGAACATAATGTTTCTTTTTTATATGAAATGTAATAATGTAATGCTATAGCGAAAAAGATATATTTAGTATAAAACTGTCTGTAGGCTCTGAATACTGACAGAGCTGCACTTCGTACGCAGACTGCGTGTTTCCGATCCCCGCGAGATACGCGCTTTGACATCGTATAATGTTCAAATTATAAAGATATTATATATATTTTTTTTATTATTCTTTGTACTTTTTTAACTTATCTTGGTTTACATCGGAATGAATCAAAGCGTGTTTTATTAATGGCGAGTAACTTACAATGATCTTTAAAAATCTTTCTCTGACATCTCAAATTGAGCTCCATTGCAAATAAGAACTTCTGTGTAGTATATGCCTCCAGATGGAGTGTTCCATTTGTGACTTTCCAATGTGAAGCGTACCAGCGTAATGGCGTTACCCCAAATTTGGGAAAATGCTAAACATAATAAAAAAATACGATAAAGTTTTTAAAATAGTATTTATTTTCACAACATATTAAACAGTTTTTATAAATCAGTAAAATTAAATAATTCTAAACTGAATGATAATCCCCTTATTTTGATAGGAAATGTTATTGCAGTATTCACTGAAAAGTTGCTATTTTTAATGTTAAGCTATATTTTCTTTACAAACCCTAAAATTGTATTATTTTTTATAATGAGTTGTCTTTTAGATTTACACATTTTGAAATATTTTCATTAGGCGCTACGTGACATAATCGAATTTTTATATAATGATCCGTTATTTAAGCTACAGAGGTCACAATGAAACGGAGATACATACACACAAACGTGTTCGTGCAAAACATTACGGTCAAAAATAACAATAAGTAGAAAATCACAAAATATTTAAAAAATAATAATTTCAAGGTAAATAGCAGTTGCCTTTGAAAAATATACTAAATTATTTGTATGTGAATGAAAAATAAATTAAATTACAAAATATGGTATAATATAATTTTATGGTCCTGTTATTTTGTTTTAGGTTAATGTAGTTGACAACATTTAAATGTTATGGTGCATTGTTATTTTTTTATTCCTTTTTTTTATTTGTGTACAATATATTAGGAGTACAAATAAGTTTCCGCCGTTTTATTGTAGATGGCGCGGCACGGAGTTTCGGTCAGCTTTCGCAG
>DWLR01003468.1:0-13481 GCA_018246295.1 Papilio alexanor hazarajatica | reverse complement strand
CTCTGTAGCGCTTTGTACATAGCCGCGAAATTCAAAAGACAAAAAGGCGGAAGGGAGATATTTGACAACCTATTATTTTGAATCTATTCCTCTTCTCTTTCCCGACTCTATTCATTATTAGAGAGGTCGATTACTTAGCATAGTAGGCCACAAACTTAAATATCTCCTTCTACTATTTCTTTTCGTTTCTTCAAATGTTCAAGCAAAGATTTAACATATTTATTTAATAAATAATTGCTGTTATCTTACGTCTTATCGTTTAATTTATACTAATGTTAGAAATATGCTTAGTGCACGAGTATTAAACATTAAGGAGGAATGCATGTGATCAACAATGTTTATACCGAACTGAACGGAAATATTACAATACAATTGGAATAACAGTTTGTTCCGGGTTTACGTGCGGCTTAGGGAAATATGGTTGTACACGAAAATCGCTTGTAAGTGCCGAGTTCAAACAAACCATGTTTTATTAAAACTCGGTCCCGCAGTATGCGTGTAGCATTAAATGCCAGGAACAATAGCTTAGCGTACAGATTAGATTAACTACAGAGACGTTTGAACTCTTTAAAAAGTAACAACGGAAAATAATTGCTAATTTAAATTATTTGCCGTCTAAAATCCGGGTCAATAATAATTAATATTATTAAAACTAGCTGAACACATTAATGCAAAGTAAATAAAAAATATAACAACTCAAAATGTTATAAAAAACATAGTGCCAAACGTTTTATAAGAAACGAAAAACACTTTGTTTTTTATATTTTGAAGATATAGATTTTTTTTGGGCCAGATACCCGCGCGGGCGTCCTTAGAACACCCTACCAAAGTTTTGTCACAATATGATCAACGTTTTACAAACGCACAGAGATTTAATTTTTATTTATATGGACAATACGCTTATTAACATTCTGGTTTCAGAAAGAGAAGAGTTAAATTCCGAGCCCCTCTCCGCATCCCTCGCCGCATTTGAGTGCAATAAACTCAAAAACTGTAGTTGTTGTAGAAAATGTACACAAAAGTAATATCAATAAGTCTATGCTTATGTAGCCATCTTGTCTAATGTTATTTGTACTGCCAAATAATTTTAAATAAATATTGATTTAAATAATATTTTATATAACTTTCATTATAAGTTTCATTCGTTTGAAATCACCTGTGTTTTCTTTTCTGGACCTCGATGACTTTTTTTCATGTGTTTCCGGGTCTTAAAACTCGCCGAATATATCGTTTCTGTAGTTAGCTATCCTATACACTGGTATATGCCACCTGGTATCGGTATAGAACGGCCGCGCGCGGGTTTGAATCCGTAATAAGTTCGTTCATTATCCGTCAACGGTGCTAAGTGATGTTCTAAATGCCATAAATCACTACCGTTCTATGTAATTGTAGATTGTGTGTAGAATTGATATTCTATTTAGTTGTCTTTGTATTCTATTCTATTGTATTAAAAATTCTTCCACCAATAGAAAACCCTTCTTTTTCTTCGAGTAGCTAAGACTATTTTTTTTTCTTTTAACTTAACAAACTCAAAGATAAAATATATTTCAATATAAATACATCATGAAGTTGTCTATCGGATTAACATATTGTAAATTTTAAAACTCTATTGGTAGCTACCCTGTGTATACTTGCAATTACTTAATGCATTTACGCAAAGGAAACAGTGAGCGACAATCCGTATCGGGGGGAGGTTTTATCGCTCGAAGATTACTTTCGAAGTTAATCAGCGTTGCTGTACCAAGGAATACAATAGCTTCTGAAGCCTTTATTACGAGAGTGCTTACTTTAACTTATATTAATTGCTTCCTTACATAGGCTAGACTAAGGAGCTTTTGTCGACAGCATAATATAAAGAAACGAATTATTTTTTAAAAATTTGTATCAAAGATAGTTAACCATTATAGGTACTTCCAGATTAATGGCGCAATAAGTTAATTTATTACAAAAAAAAAATAGAAAACGAGTTGATCTGCAATGACTATACGTTGTCATCATAACACTCACAAAGTGGTAGGCAACGATTATAGATTTCAAATTTGGCGCAATCCTGGCACACCTCTCTGACATCTTCCACATTCATACATCTACGCATACGTACACAAATACCTCTAACAAACTCGACTGTACATAGACACATAGGTTACAAAATAGATAATAAAACTTACCTAACAAGCTGAGACTTGCGATCCAACTGGCTTGCTGGTCGCTGACGGTGAAGGAGGCATTCTTGTGCTGCGGCTCCTGCATGGACGCGATGGCGGGCGACATGTAGCCCTTGCTCAGCCCCGCCGCGAACGGGCCCAGGGACACAGCGAGCGCAGCTAAGATCTGTAAGGAACATGTAAGATCTATACAAAAAGATACGTGGAAACAAAAACATTCAGGGAGAAAAATAAAAAATGAAAAGAAAAACGCACGCGAAGGCGCGGGCAACAACTATTTCTCGTATATTGTTACATTTGGTCACCATTTAAAAATGTTTGTTTATTAATATCACAAATTCCAATCATCTGAAATAATTGTTAAATAAGAACAATCTTTTTTTTTTATTTCTATTCAACATTTATATGTATATATTAACAACTCCTTCAGCAGTATCGTTCATGGAACAAACAACAAACTATTCCTATGGGTCATAGCCCCCGACCGCTTGCATGAACCAGGCGGACATAAATCAGAAGGAGACGTCCGGAATCCAGAAACTTGACTTAAAAATATCAATAGCTATAAAAAGGCCAAAAACATCAGCGCACTTTATATGGACTATCTCTGCATGTGTATATGCGCTCCTGGTACACAGGATTGTACGAAATCGATCAATGTTTTTAAGCGCCGTGTATATCGGGAATGAATTGATAGGCGCGGAATGATTAAGTATCGATATCGATGAAATAATAAAAAAATACTAAGGATGTAGACAAGATGTATACATCTTACATCATCATTATCGTCAGTCAGACATAGATGAAATAGTTCATTCATAAAACCATGGACAATTCTTTGTTTTTTTCTCTGTGTCAATAAATAACCACAGCTTTCGGCAATTTTAGCATATTTCTAAACTTTCTAAAGTTATTGCTTCGCCTAGATTAAATTAATAGCTTAATTTACAATAAATATGTATAAAATGAATACCTACTCAGTTATTATAGAAATTAGTAGTTTACTGGGTGATCATAGATTATACTTTCGAACATCTAAACGTATTTATTTTGTTTCATGACAATATGTTAATAGTTCATAGTGTCTCAAGTCGAGTTTAAGCATTTTCTAATTAAAAATCCATTTTTCATCCGCATTCGATATTAAAAAAGGCGGTAAACTTCGAAAAAAAATTACGACTTTCCGTTTACTCCTACACTCACTAATCTATACAGACTTTGTAATTCAAGACGCCATCAAACTAATTTTATTATCAATTAATATCTAAGTACTCGTATATTGCCGATCTCATTAATATTAATGAAAATAAATAAAAAACGTTAAATTCGAAGAATGAATAAATTATCGATAAATATATTTATTGAAATGAGAACATCACTTATCACTTTATCCAAAAGCGTCAGCTAGTATTAAACATTTGGGAGGTCAACGACCGTCACACTGCCACACATTTTATCCCCCTCTACCAATTTATTTGCGCACTTAAAACAAGCTATTTTCAACCTTAATTCTAAAGTGGTAAATCTCAAACAAACTTTTCAATTGAATGGCATTTTAACGACAGTTAAAATTATCGAGTCATTTGTTACGCCGAAATGACGGAAGATATGTAATGTATTGCATAAGAGACTTAACGAATAAGACACAATAGATTCTAAACGGCTTGTACTCGTTTGTTCTTTAATTGACAATTACGTCAGTGTGAGAGTTCTTAGGAAGTTCTCAGCTTTAAACTACTGAAGAGACACGATAATTTTAACGGGGTAATTTTCGGTTTATTCTTACCCTCGGAAATGCCTTACTATACTAAACACGTAAAAGCTGAAAGTTGAAGAGATGAAGGATCTTAAAGAATAAGAGAACACGACAGAAATTAACTCGTGAATAACTAAATAAAAAAAAAATAACTAAAGGAGTAACTTCGTCGTACAATACAATTATAAACTGTCGTGTGTAGAATAGTGTATATTTTGAAAGACTTCCATTTTCCAAAAATGCGCCGATGGCGTGTCATGACATTTGTAAGTGGCAACTAGACGCGACCTAAATCACAATAAAGTAGGAGAAATCCTACAAGATCCCTACACCCATAGCATTAATCAAATCGTGATAGTTTATTTGAACGTATTAGGTCACATAAAATAGTAGTGCGGTTGTTATTTTGACAAACAATCTATAAATTAGGTTTAATTGATTGCATGTCTCGAAGCAGAATGACTACCGATTATTAAGATGGACGATACAGATTTGATAAACATGAACCGAAATAGTTCGTTCTTGTAGTATGTTAGTCGACTGTCATACATATGCCCATGAGAATTTATATTGTAGCTCAAATCAAAATATAAAATTGTAAACATTCATCCTACCGAAACAAGGACATAAAATGTAATCTCTCTCTCTCTGACTCTGAATGTTTCAGTGCGTACTCTTGGAAATGTAGAAGTATTTGTACTTCAGCGTTAGGTCTGACGGATAGGTGCTGCAGACCATATCCTCTACCCATCTCCATCTTCTCTCCTTTCTCATATACAACATTTCCCTCTCCTACAAAAAGACTACCAACGCATTAGTACAATCACTTAATATTGAGGCATCTCTTGCGAAGAACGTCATTCGCTTCATGCTACAACGACAGACAAATTAAGGAGCAAAAGGTCATGGTATGGGGATGTTATGGTGAGAGTAGAATGACGTGTGACAAGGAGAATTTTAGATATGAGTGTGGCGGGATAAACTTACGAAATATGTATTATGGATAAAAGATGACAAGAAGAGAAGACGAAAACTTGTTCCCGACCCCACATAAATTTGGAAAAGAAGATAATGATCACGGTACAGTGGAAATACTATAAATACCTGTCTCCGATAGCCATGCCTGCCGTCAGTGGATCTCATCATCATGATCCTTGTCTCTGGCGTGATGTTCGTCATCTCCCCACCGAGTACCGTCTTTTCGCACATATACACTGAGTTGCACAATTATTTTCACAAGCTATACTCCAGGATTATTGTCACACTATCTAACGAGTTCGTATGTACGTTCGGCTTGAATCTCACTTCTCATTTTATTTCAGTTCGGTTATCTGTAACAAAATAAAGTTGTTTTAAAAATCAGCCATCAAATAATTGCTAAACAGATCGTATTAACGCTATGGACCACACCAAGCCAAATGAAAGCATTAATATGGCATGCATAATGGTTTTATTTGGCATAATTTATTGATATGAATTATGGTAAGGTTGTTAGTTATCAGTTAACTATTAAATTAGACCGAAGATTTGTTTCCCAGCTCACTTCTAGTAAATAAATTTACATCGAATTTTCGCGAGAACGATTTTTTAAAGCATATATAGCATAAGCATACAAAACCCTTTTTTTAATAACGTAACGTCGCGTAACGCCGCGTTGAAACATTGTTAGATGTTTATCATTACAATTTAAATATGTTTTCTAACAAAACAAATTACACTTTGATATAAAAAAGGGCTGTTGATATTTTTCTTTTAAGTACAGGACTAAATTTTCTATGCAAGAAACCTTTACTATATTTTTTAGATGAATTAAAACTACCTTTGTATTTATACTACCTAAAATAACCCAATATTGACACAAACAATATATACTAAATGTTAAAAACATACATTTTCGAGGAACAAATACTAGAAAAAAATTAAATTCTTACTGTCAACAGTAACACCCGTACCATGAGAAAACAGACACTGTACTGAGATGCCGTACGACCGCAAGAACATTGATTGTCCATCAAAACAATCAATTGTGAGAGACAATTAGATAGGAGACAAAAGGCATACGTAAAAACGCGGAACGTATAGAATGCGGTCACAGAGCAGCGTATGACAGATGTCTCACTTATAACAAACTAAAGATCCATAAATTCCTAGCGGTGGTATTTGGTCTAGGAGACAACTTCCCCTTAGTGATGTGTATCACATCAAAATATAAATTTGGCTGCAAAGAGACTCACTCAAAAAAGATCTACCTTTAAATTGTTGAATTCAGTGAAAGGCTGACATATTAACAAATAATTAACAGTAGCCAACAAAATCTTCTGGACAGATTTCAAAACCGTTTTCAATAATACACTTTGTGATTCACGCGGAAGGTTTACACTACATTTATTAAGGTTTGTTGTAAATTGATTGAAAGTTGACGATGTTTATTAAAGACGTATTGGCTAGTGTTAAATTATGCCAGTAAAAACGTTGTTTGCGTAAATGGTACCCATGTGAAACCGGGGCAGTTCGCTAGTATTTAACAGACAGAAGAGTTCTCATATAATTATATGCAAATATACATAATATTATTTTCATATAATATCTATCAACGGCATCAAAAAGGATATTAATGTAAGAAAATCTGGTTTCTGGATTGTGTTCAATAATTATAAGCTTCCAAATCTATTTTAGCTCATAGAGCAATGGTGACGCAAAACATAAAGCACGCGCTCCACTGAGATGCTATAGCATGTTTGTTTTGCGTTGCACCTCACTCTTTATTGTTTAGATTTCAATGGAATGCTTCCATATAAACATCAATTACAACTGTATGACGGTTTTATTTACATGTTTAAGCAAAAAATAAACTATTGTGTTTATAATTCAAAAGGGTATGCTAGAGATTAGGCTTCCCACCCGGCGTTGCTTATAAAATTTTTACTATCGAGAAGAGTTTTTTTAATGTTCTGTACTAACTGAAAAAATTATAAAGAGCAAAAATATGTTACTACTCATATATTAACAATTTTTTTCTTGATAAAAATATTACATTGTGCAGTAATAATATATTACATATCTAAACTTTCTACAATATTCAAATTTAACTGAGCGCGTACAGTAATTCTAATATGTAATAAAATTTAATTTAATTTCTTTTTAAGTATACTTTTATCTCATCATAAATAAACACCACTTAAATAAAAATTATATTTAAATTAATTTCTGGAAATGATGAGAAAGTTTGCGATAAAAATACGATTTCTCTATGGTTTTCCTTCATGTATGAGCAAATAGTTTAAAAATGCTTTTTTTCCTTTTCTCATTTAGTAACACACAATATACATCCTACGCAATAAACAAAAAAAAATATGCTCTACACCTATGTTATGATGTAAAACGTAAAAGATTCTACGACTAATCGGTCTAGATGTTTCTCAACGTTTAATGATAGCAAGGTATCATTAACAGTATAACATATGTGTTCTCAGCTGTGATCTAGCCAACATCTAAGATAACCCTACGACCGTAACTTTCACTTCCTGGCATCTTAAATAATCTTTAATAAGATATCTAAAACAGTATCTATTTTCCAGTTATGATACTAGTTATTCGACCTAGTTTCGCACGGTTTATTATCAATTGAAATATGTTTAAATAGATAACCTTATTACTGAATACTACATCTATTTATATACCATAGTTTATATCTGAGTATACACAACAATATATTCTAAATCATTGTTGATAGGGTTTTCGAATTTGTTTATCCATTATAAAGTTACAAGGCGAGGTAATGTTTCATTAATTTGTTGTTAGAACACAAACGGCCGCGCCTGTTTATAGACGCCGGCACGCTTATAGTAACGTAAATCCCAACAGTGTAAACTAAAATCATATAAATTAAGAACGTTCCAATCAGTGTGTACTTTGCCTTATTTTCCGTTTATTATTGGTTCGTCATTAAACAGGAGTTTTACCGAAACACTTTGCACATACCTCAGGAAGATTTTATCTAAATAAATATTTAGAGTAAACATTAGAAACAGAGGCTACACGAAAAACATTGACCGCCGGTAAGTCGGGCAAAAAAAATTGTTAAAATTGACTTAAAATAAAAAAATATCGCAAGAAGTGGAACACATTCCTTATGCACAAAGACCTTACCGTAACGGGGTCAGTGGTGCGTCTAGTATTATTTTAAATCGTACAGCAGATGCGTCAGATCCGCACATAAATCGAGAGCATACATGCGGATATAGTTCTAAAGTACAGACAATAATAAAACGTATGGAACTGTTTTCCTCACTGTGGACCGGAGATTAAAAATAAAATATTTTAATAGAAAACACTAAGCATTTCTTCAAATTAATTCTTGAAAAAAATGTAGGCGTTCAGATAAATATTTTTATGTACAGCACTGTTTATTATTATAATATTATTACTGCGAGGTACAATATAATTTTGCATTCGATTCTTAATTTTCTAAATGTTGTTAATGTATAAATCATTTTTTTATAAAAAAAAAATACATACAGACAGAAGTGTCTGAGCTTCATTTTTGTTCTCAACATCCGTCGCAGCGACGTTGCGGAACAAAATCAGCTTGCGTTTTCTCATACAAAAGGAAATAATTTTATACAGTTTATATTTAATTAATGCCTGAGTTCATCAAATGAACACCTAAAACATTTCCAAAGCGCAGTTCTCAGTCGTATAAATATCACCGTCCGGTTGCTGTACCTCCATCAGTTTGGGTTGGTAGAATTGCGGTCAAGTGCTGGTTTATTCAATGTAAAAAAGTAGGTACTAGACTTAACAAATCATTGATAATTTGACGTGTCTTTTCGCGTCAGTTAATAAACCGTTGAATCCAAATCTGATATTTAGCTTGCGTTCAAGACATTAATTTAAGTAACGTTCAAAATTCATGAGCTTTACGACACTACAAATTTCGGAAATAAACTAAAAATTATTTCCAAAAAAAATCAGTAAATAAATTAAATCGCCTAAGATATCGACACCAGGCCTCTGCCTTTGTTTCAAATTAAACCGAACGCGTCGTCATCTATCAAAGTATCGGCTTACGGAAGTTTTGCGAGCTTGTTTACCGGCGTCAGGCGTCAGACTTTCGGGATACGTTTACGAGATACGAGACATGGACGAGACAACGATATTTATTTATTTTCGACATCGACACGCGACATCTGCCTGTCAATTTTGCTACTTTCCGTGATGTTATCATGCAAATATACCATATAAATTATCGGTACCATGCCAATTAGACAATTTAGTATACTGCTAAATATTGTTATTTTAGTGAATACAGAAACTAATTCAAATGGTAGACAAGAGCTAAGGTATAAACAATTAAACAAGGTACATTATTATAAGTTTAGAATTTTTGTTCGTTACTTTCACCGTTTAATTTACATTAAGAAGTATTCTAGAACTTCCATATGTTACTCCGATTTACTTTCTTTTGAGTTGAAAGGATTAATATAGAAACATTGTTAAAATAAATTTATGATGTCATGTGTGTCATGTATGGGGAATTAATAAAGGAAAGCCGTATAAAAATTATTCGTAACCGACAAGTATATATAGATGTATGAATTTAAAAGAGGAAAGCGAGCTGCAAAAGGTGCTATTCAAAAAGAAATAACCCCGGGCATATTTTTGACTCTATTGAAAAGAAAAAAAAAATATTCTAACACTTTATTAAATTCCGATTTTAATTCCCAATTCCAGGGTAAGTTATATACCTGTCAACTTTAAACCATTTTTGTATTATTGCTTTCTTTTATAATTCCATCTAAATGTCACCTAGTCATCCATCCATAGTTCATCTAGTGAAATACAATCGTCCCGCACTCGACGATAATTTTAACCATCAAAGTAATCCAAGAGCCAGACGGCGAAGTAACGAGTGACAGAGGGAATCTGAAACATCCGCATTCCATAAGAACACAATTAGAACAAAACATGTAAGGTTACCATAGCACAGACCTACATTTATAACTTAAGCGTATCTGTAGTCTAATAGTCGTAGGTTCGAATCCCCCATTAAACTATTGTAAATCACATTCTAGGACAATTACAAGCTTTATTACAATAGTTATAAAGGATATAAAAAAATATTTGAATCATCGTCATATTTCAGATAAATTACACAAAATAAATTACAAGCTTTTATCGTACATTAATTTTTGAACCGTGTGAAAATCCGTTGCATAGTTTTCGACTTCAATGCGATGACAGATGTAGCTTGGGGATTTTCTTTTTTATTATCTAGCGAGTATCTAGAATTTCAATAAAAAATTTACACAAACTTCACGTGAGAAATAAGATTGCAGTATGATTTTAATGTATTTACTCTCATTGTATTGGATCCTACAATTATGTAAAAATTTAGATTAGAAGAACGATGACAAATATGAGATGAATAGAAAGGGAACATAAAATTAACATTGAGATAAAATCAACATATACATATAAAGGGAAATATAAACGATGTATATTTCGTAAAAAATAGTTTAATTTAAATGTATTCGTGTAAATATAAGAAGTCATTAGAAGAATGATGTTACTAAATGTTCTAACCTCATAGTGAAAAGTAGGGGTATAAAACTCACCAGATATACATATAGTTGATTCCTTTATTAACATCACCACTTAACACGAGGTGGGATCGTGGTGAAGCGGTAGTTTATTCTTTGCAAAAAATGAAATACACTTTCAGTCATTCAACGATATAGTTTCACTGACTTGTGGACAAACAGTCAACATTCTGCACCAATATTCTTACGTAAGATCTATGTCTGGATTGCATTATCAGAGTAATAACTAACCATAAGCCATAAACTATATTGAACGTAAAACGTGTACACCTTACGTAAACTAGATTCAAATTAAACAAGGAAACTGTTTCCATATAATATCAGCTTAGAAAAAATCTAATAAAGGTAACATATCTACACGATTTACTGAATAATCAAAATTTTAACAAATTACCTCCATTTCCCAAAGGGGATAAGTATCAAATCTTCTACACTCTTTATTCTTATCACTATATATTGTACAGCAAATTCGCTCGTCTCTCTGTCTGAGCAATATGCATTCAAAACGGATTTTCATAAGATTTTCGCCAATAGACAGCGTGATTCACGAGGAATGTTTATTTATTCAATAAGGTTTATTTAAATTGTGTGAAATATGATTATAATCATTGAATATGTGATTATAATCATTGACTGACCGGTTGGCGGAGTGGTAAAGACTTGCCTCTCACGCTGCAGGTCGTGGACGATTCGATTCCCACCCAGGACAAACATTTGTGTGCACGAACATGTCTGTTTGTCTTGTCTTGTTTTCCAATAGAAAAGTATTATATATGTAGTATATCAGTTATCTGGTTTCCATAGCACAAGATCTACTTAGTTTATGATCAGACGGCAGTGTGTGAATAATTTCCCGGGGTATATTATATTACAATCATTAAAATAGACATAATACGCTGATACTATATAACGCCAAAACAAAAAATTATACATTTATCTAAATGTTCCGCTACCCGTGCGAAGCCGGGTCGCCAGTTTTAGAACTTCAAAAGCTGTTCTGCAAGTCCAACAACTTATAAGGTAACTGCTGAAATTGACTCTGTAGACTGTACTGTTAAAATGTCCATAGATGCCACTTTTAACTACTGGACAGTGAATATACAAGCTAATAATATAGACCACCGAAGTTTTAACGTAAGAAACTTACCGTCTATTTAGGGATCGTAATAAATCAGAGTTATTAGTCCAGCTGTTATCATTTCCTGTGATTTACGTTACTTTATGTTATTTCTTCGTTAATTGCCTATTTTCTTACTACAATCTTTTATTTGTGTCCTTTTATTTGTTCTGTGGCTATAACAGACGGAAGGAATAATTTCTTATATCATTTTAATGTTTATTTCGTATAGCTATGCCCATAGATTATGTGAGACGGAATTTATTTAAACAACTTTCCAAGGTTGGCAAAAGATCTATTTGTTGGAATTGTGCGCGGTAAATTACATAGTTACATGAAAAATTGTGAGGTCTTTTATATTCTCGTTGCATACAAACAACGAATGATAGATTTTTGTACTGATAGTATGAACTGTCATAAATTTCATAAAGCAAAACGAAGTTTATTCTATTATTCTATCATTCTTTATTATTATTTTATTAATTTATTATTTATTCCATTTAGCTAAAGATTTTCTATGATGAAAACGCTATAAAAATTCTAATAAAGACCTAAGCAACTTAGCAAATGTGGCCATTCTTGATAAACAATTAATTAAAAATGGATCCACACAATCCTAAAGTCAAAATCATCATTTTGACTTTAGGATTGTGAAATCATTTCTCTGGATGAAACTCATTATGTTAAGAAGCAGTAAATTTTCAAAATATTACTACAGTGTATCAATATGACATGTTCAGATAAAAAATATTATAACGTGCAAAAATACTTCGTAAACGACAGGCGAGCGCCCCGAGCAAGTAATTAAATACGTCTGAAGATAAATTGCTCGAGTATCAACTTGTTTCATCATCAAACACGGTTCCTTCTTTGCACCTTTTCAACACATAACTATATTTAAATTGTTGTTAAGTGATACGAGAGAAGATTATAAACCTTTTTGGCGTAAAAAGAGAGGAGAGTCTTTTAATTAGTATAGTTTCAAGATTTTCCAACGACCAGACAAGTCTTATCTTACCTTGTCTGACTTCAAAATCGGTCAAGCCGTTTAAGCTCTAGGACTAGCAAGTCACAATGGATTGAAATTCATACATACATACATCATCGAAAAACATTATACCTTCTTGTGAGTCGGACAAAAAATAGATACATTTATACCTGTAGTTACACACGCAAAGAAAGGGTGAGTGATAAATGATAAGAAGCACATACATATAGTACAATATGTAACCGGCACACCAACCTTGTAGACGAAAATCGTCGCTTTCTTTGAATCGCTATCTCATTACGGCGCTGGCTCAGTCTGCTCATAATAATGAGAAGAAACGCCCCCTGGCTGTCGCGCGATCAACCAAACGATATGGATAATTATGAGGCGGCAGTCACTAAAGTAGCTGCCAAAATGTACTGATAACATTTCGTTAGTGTTCTGGAAAGCCATCACCGTGAGTTTAACGCGGTGAAATTAAAGAAAAAACTGGTCGTACGTTAGTAATCATCTACACAACGTAAAGATATATCGCGCCAAAACACTTACGAAAACTTTCGAATTGATAATTGGAAATAGAAGTGGTTCATGAGGAGAAGAAAGAAAAGAAAAAAATTAACCGATTTTGGTCTCAGCCCACCAACCACACCCGTGCTTAAGCAATTTTACGATAATATTTTATTAAAAACCGGGTACTCCCCTGATTATAATAGATACTGCCCTGATATTAATTTTAAAAAAACCGACACGATTTATTTACGCGATATTTTCAAAACATTACAAGATATTTTATTCATATAAATGTAGCAAAACATTGATCTAATCTTGGAGAAAATACCACCCAGTATCTTCA
>DWLR01003467.1:0-13485 GCA_018246295.1 Papilio alexanor hazarajatica | reverse complement strand
GCCAACCATCAAGGTGATGTGGGTGGTATTTGGCACTCTGTCGAGTCGTACGATGATGAAACTCCGCGGCAGGAATTATTCCAAACAATTCTTCAGAACACTCCCATGGTAAATACGATAAAATATGCAAAGGAAATTGACGTCCCTTCGCAAGGCCAAAGTGTCAAGCCGATCAGTAAGAGCTCGGTCGTTGACGATTCGAGTCGCTCTCCGTTGTATGCACTCAAATGAAAGAATGGCCTGGCTGGAAATACTGCTTCGCTCTGCTGAGCACACCAAGCTTTTTGGAGACCAACTTGGCCTTCTCTTCCAAGTGACCACGAAACTGAACGTCACTTGATATGTCAACGCCGAGAATACTAATATTAGCTGAGGCAACCAGGGGAGTGAACGATTTCTTAACGGTAAACGCGCTAACCTGTGTCTTTTTGGGGTTGAATTGGACAAGTTTTTATCGACACCAGTCCGAGACACAACCTAGTAAGGTCTCAAGTTCAGACACAAGTTTATCACCAGTGCTATCGTCTGCATAGCAATGGATACTGCTATTTTGCAGCATGTCATTGACATGCAGAAGAAACAGGGTGGGCGACAGTACACAGCCCTGCGGTACTCCAGCGTTTATGGGTATCGGATCTGAGCATGCACCATCGACAACGACCTTGATGCTACGCTCCTCCAGAAAGCTGGTCATCCAGTCGCACAATTCCTCCCATACAAAACGCCAATTTCATATGTAAGGACCTAATATTTGGAGATCTCCTATTTTTTCTTCTCTTTTATTTTTATTTATGTTCAATAGTTTACCCCCACGTGAGCCATGAAATTCATTTTTGGAGGTCTGTATTTGTGTACACTGAATTTCAGTTTTAATATACTAGACATATAAAGCAAATAGATTGTCTGCTTGATGGTGAAAACAGTTTCGAAATCCATTACATGGTTAGAAGAACTTAGCGGGTAAACAGAGAACAAGGAGGACAAGTTTGTTTTATGCACAAATAGATCTTTGGTTTCAATGTTTGTGAAGTTGTCGATTGCCATTTTCCAGTCTGAATCTATTTCAAAGTAACTCTAGATGTATTTTTGGTTTCTTTATAAGAATTTTTGATTTAAGATTGAATATTTATAAGAAGGTGTTTAGTTCGTTGCAAGGAACTAGGCAATTTTTCTTTAAGTGGAATCCCGCCAAGGAACTCGACTGTACATTTATAATCCATAATCTTTTAAGTGCGCCTGACATTCAGGACATGAATTTAGGAAAAAGATTTATCCTTGGTTCAAAAATAAGTAGAGATCTTTGGACGATCTTTTTATAGCTTAAACCATATATTTATATACCTCCAGATACCGTTTTTCATACAAATTCGACGTTCAAATGTAAAGCTCGATTTCCGGAGTGTCAGTTTACGTGTAAGAGATTTTAGTGTATTACTATATAACTTTGTGGTGATTTTTAGACAAGTTTAAAGCACCAACCCTTCCTTTCAATTACAAAAAAGGACATTTTTAATAAATTTAAAGGTAAATTTGGTATAAACTAAAATTTTACATATTCTTGAATCTGATATGAGCTTCGAAAGCGATAGCTGCGCTACGTAAGTCGAATTCGCAAAAGTCGAGGCACAATCATAAGGAGCCCAGAACCCACACATTATGCACTTGGTCCAACTTTTTCCACTATTATTCGTAGAAAAGAGTATTTGATAGAACATATGTATATTCTGCATCAGCAGAGTCAGGAGATACAGGGCCCCATCAACTCGTCAGGTTCACTCTCTTTGTCAAACTGATTAACATCCTGTTCCTCAGACTTTTCTTCTTCACAATCAGTCTTGTTTTTCTTTGTTCGTTTGTCTCTCTTCGCAGTCTTCTTCTTATTCTTTTCTTTTTTTATTTATTTTCTTGCACGAATTTTATAACTTCCACCATTTTTTCTTCATCCCAGGTTTTCCGTTTCTTGGTCGATTTTGAAGCCGACATTCTAAAAACTACCAGGATATCATTTTAAAAAGAAATAGTAGCAAGTACCTATCATGTGAAATATAAGGATCTAATTATAGAATATTCCATAATTAGGCATTAAAGACTGTCCATATTTGGATTTTTATACTAGTTCAAACTAGTACCAATATTTTTTCAAGGGAAAATATTTTAATTACAAAAGGTCATAAAATGTTGAAATAAACATAATATCGAAATACTCAATAGTAAAACACGTATACGTACATAATAATCGATAATACTCATTTATTACATTACCTTTAAAATTTTCTGCGCGACGACAAAACCAAATACACCTGCCACACGCGCAGCGTTCGCGCAACGGACACGATGGTGTGAGCGATACTAAAGAGAACAAAAGAAATGGAAGATGGTCATGTGTTGTGTTTTGGAGAAATCAAGGTATTCCATATTAGGATACTATACCATATTTGGTGACTTTCCTATACTTTTATTAGGATATACGAATATAACATTATCGGTATTTCTAATGATCCTTGCACTACGCTTCGTATGTATCACGAGAAACCGCTTAAAGTAACTTCAAAGGATTTATAAAGATAAAAACGAAAGTAAATAAAAACCCGTTTTTTATTCTGTTATTATATTATATTGATTATATTATATTGACGGGAAAATGCCACGAATTTCATTCAAGATAATTCATAATGGTGGTTATAGTAAAAATTGTGATCTCAGATTGTTAGGTGTTTGAAACTGATTAGTACGTCAGTAGCACTCTTATATGAAGATAACTTTGAACTCAACCCCAAAGTCACATTCCGGCTGCGCTAATTTATATTTTTGTAAACTATTTAACGTGATTCGCAGTTGCTTAAATTAATTAAGATTAATAAGGTGGACTGGTGGAAGTAGTTGGTGTTAAATCATGAATATGAAGAACAGTCGCTATTCACATTTAAAATAATAATCTAAATTATTAACACTTTCGTGAGACATTTTTTACAATAAACTGATTAAAATATCTATGTTCATCAGCTCCCAATATGACATCTGGCGGGATGGACGTATAAAGCTAATATTATTGTGATTATTTGAATGGATATCTGAACAAAATGAATTATTGCCGTGGTAGTGTTATGTCGTTTCTATTTTTAATAGGTATTATGTTTTGACAATAACAACTTATTGATGTTGTCTACTTTACCTACACAACCAAGGTTTATAAATATATATATATATATATATTGGATATATTTTATTGGATATATTATTAGTATTGGACTGACTTTGGTTTAATATCTAGATATCCGATCGAAATTCGAATGGCGCGTGCCAATAATTTTATCTCAACTTATGCACTATAAAATATCGTTTGTTTAACTCACGTGATTATTAGCTGACAAATTGTCACATTATTTCAAATAACTTTCGGTGTAGATTACTTACAGGACATTTTAATTGGCAAGGCCATACGGAAGAAGAATCGAGTGAAAATATGCAGTGCGCAAAGCTAACCGAAGTACTTACTGTGTTACTACTGCTTTATCGACGCTGACAAGCAAATTCATGTGGAGGTTTTAAATCGGTTGGCGAATAAAACCTAGTCGAATGCACGAATGGGATGAGAAATATGCGTAGGAGCCCGACTTGAAAATCATCCATGCATCCATGAAATTGGAATAGAAGTTATAACGATCGAAGCCTTTGTATAGTATAAGAACGGATTCACCATTCCTCCTAGATTTTACTTTGCCAAAACCTATTATCGAGGCACTCCTTGGCCCTCCCCCCATCCTCCATCTGGATCGAAACATTCTTTTAACTTAAGATCGTAATTTAATATGGCATCACCATTAGAACACGGACAATTTATCTAACAAACAAAAACAATTTATCAAACAAATACATTTAGAACACACACCTTCACATCTTCAGAGGCACCGATTTAATCCCACCTGTATCTTATAATCTTATTTTTTGCATTTCAATTAATGACATGTTGTATATGTAACTCGTAATATGACCATTGTGTACTCCCCGCACTTAGTGAGGCATCGACATCTTATGAAATGATAACATATTATTGTGAATATCGGATAACTGAGCAGTTGGTGTACGTTTTTGAATTAATTAATTAATTGAAAAATTGTATTAAGATAAGTAAAAGATCGAAAAATAAAGTAACAACATGTTAGAAACACCGAAAGAAACATCTTTTTGGAAATTGGCAAGAGTCTGAAGGCGAGTACGGGACAATTTGCCGGGCCTCTCGGAGAGTAAAGATTATACATTAGCACTACCGGGTTATCAGTAAAGTGTGTCTGGGTTAGCATTTAGTCCTAAAAGTACATAATGGGAATTGCAAAAACAGATCAAGTTAATTAACTTACTAAATATTTATATCATATGATATTTCATATGCAGTGATTTTTTAAATTATTATTTAATTTCGTAAGAACTATTAATAATCTCGTTAACATATCGTTAACAAGCATGACAACGACCTCGGTCAAGCCAAGGCAGGGAAACGAGATAAAAAAAAAAACAAGCAGCGTAGAGACGTCTGAGAATCGAATCATGTAGATGTAAATATTAAGATAAATGTTAAGATCATTAAGCTATAACTGTTTACAGTCAAAATTATATCTAGTCTATTTAGTTTTAAAGTGCGTGAGTTCAGGGTGAAGGAAATCACGGCTGAATCCAAGCTTTACTTTCAAACAGTAGTTTATAGCCGTTTACCACTATTTAAAAACATCCTGAAGCGATTTCCTCTCGAACTATATGGCAAACCGCCTCGAGCGACCATAAAGTTAATGTCATGTCGAAGAAACATTTTCCAAGTTATTACAGTTAATTTTTATTAATTTAAAAAATGAACGCGCATTTTAAAAAAGAAAAGAATTCTCAATCATTCAGTATCTTTGTTTAAGTTTGTAGGAAGAAATGTTAAAGATTCGTGTATATAATAATAATTTAAATCTACTTTTATATAATGTAACTACAAATTCTATTTATATTTCCTCGATATAAGCTCGGTTGTAAATTGATCGGCTTGGCTATAAATTGATCAATTACTTCAAATATTTATATCATAAACATAAAGGGGATAAGTGGTTTATTTAATTATTAACTGTTGCCCGCGACTTCGTCCGCGTGGAATTTAATATTGATGTATCTATATGTCAACATATACATATATATTCGTGAAAAACGTTCCGCGAAAACCGTACGTTTTCCAGAATAAAAGCCTAAGTGCTATTCCAGGTTATAATCTATCTCTGTGCCAAATTTCATCCAGATCTGTTCAGCCGTTGTGGAGTTACCTTTTAACAAACGTCCATTCAAACATTTGCATTTATAATATAATGCATTTTTTTACCCTCCATAAAAATACGTTTTTGTAATAAAACTATCCTATATCCTTTCCAATACTTTAAGCAAAATCCTGACACACTTCTCGCTTCTTTAAATTGACACATTTACGCATACATACTGGTCAGTGACGAGTACATTTAATATATTAGTAATATAGATCGAGGCTAAATGCGACAAGGGACCAATCATCGAGTCGGTTTCAGGTATTTTGAAACTTCTTTTCTGATAACCTTTGTATGCTACAAAAGGTTATCAGAAACCAAAAAGCAGGAACGCGCATATGGTTGAAGAAGCGATGATACCAGCAAAGCCTACCCCAATAAAGGACAATATAAACACACAGTCCCACCTTTTGTCATTGTTTGTTTATCTTGTCGTCTCAGCCTATAGTTTCCGCTGCTTCTGGCCTCTGCTGCCGCCACCTCATTTAAGATTTGTAATAACACATAATGCAGGTATTAATACGAAAAGTCGATTAGAAGAGACCCGAATGTCCCCAATTATAAAATCGTTAAAAATGATAGGGTCGGCGCGCCAGGCGGCGGCACTATAAAAATCCTTGCACTGGGTACCAATTGACAGGTCCTCACTAACACACTTAGAGGCTTCGATCTGTCAACTGGCCATGACAGGCCACGCCCCCATTACTATAGCTTACTTAGCGGTTTACCTTCCTTGTAGACCAAGCGCAACTATCTTACGCTCCGATTTTGAAGCCCTCCTATCTATAGGAGGAACTACCATACTTGCAGGCGACTTTAATAGCAAGCACATTCGATGGAATTTGACTGTCGAGGTAATACACGAGCTTTACTCGGATCACCGACCAGTTTTACTACGCCTAGGGCCTTTTGCACCAGCCTATTCCCCATTAAAAACAGTCGTTGATTGGCACATTTTTCGCCGCACCTAAATGCCATCAGCGCCATAAAGTCTGGCACAACGGACTCATATACAAGCTATATGAGTACGGAGTGCCCAACCGTCTCTATCGGCAATATTTAAATCAATAGAAATATGTGAAATGTATAAGATTTTAATTCTAATAAATATGTGTAAACATAAAACCATTATTTATTAAAGTCTGATATTTAGTAGACACAGTTTTGACTGTTTGAAATTTTGAAGACGTTTGATGTTTCATTTGTTAAAATACTAAATTTACTGTGTAAATATTCAAATTAATATGTATTAGAATTAATATCACTATTCTGTATCAAATTTTATTATTTTATGCAATGTCTTGAATACTTCATTCGAATGATCCGTGCAGTACCATTTTGACGGACTTTGTAAAATTAAATATGATATAAATAATTTAAAGTTATTTAAATTCATTAAAATATTAATTTTGGATTTAAGCTGTATTTAAATAAATGTTGATTAAGTGATAGTAATGCTCGGCCCACTCGGGTATCCGCGAATCGGAATGCTAAACAGTGACAGCCCAAGCTGAAGTCCCCTCTCGGGGGCCCTTGTGCCGTCACTCCATGGAGCGTCCGCCAAGCGATCTAAGAGCTCGGCGGCCTCCCAATCCGGTGATAATAATATAGTAACGGCCAGAGACGAGGCTCCCGAGGTTGCCCTCAATCTTAGTTACTGCTAAGAGTTTTAAGCTAAGAGCCCTCTGCGCTCTGCTACCTCAAACCCGGTGAAACTGTAAATGCTTTCTCCAGGCAAACAGTGACAAGTCCGTCACAAAATAAATATTAATACGAATCATAATAACACAAATCGTAATATGACCCACATTTATTTTATCTATTAGTATGATTAAATATAGATAATACAGATTTAAATTTATTAAATGCAATAAAGAACAATAATTTTTGCGTTAAAGTCAAGAAAAAATGATGCGACTACAATGTAGTAGTTAAACGTTTCAACTTTTTAACGAGATACTCGTATATCCTTGATGATTAATGTACCATGACTTATGCAAAAAATGCATAAAAAGTGTACAAAAAGCCGTATCTCTATTATACACGGATAATAACAGTTGCCTGCGACTTCGTCTACGTTCAAACGACGCTTTAACACCTCTGCATTAACAATGCTTTTGATTCTCTAAGCAACAGTATTTCCGATTTTTTTATCTCCATAGGGCATGAATTTTCAAAAATCCTTTCTCAGTGCTTATGTAGATGATCACTATGGTAGATATGTCTGATCAATGTAAGTTAGGGAAGATTACGATTGATTCGTTTCTAATGTGTGTTATGGAGTATGAGTCCTATATTCTCAAACTCCGTGATCGTTTGTGCGTAGTTGTTTCATATTTACTGATTATTAGCTTATCGAGTTTATTACAGATTTAAAAAATATTAATAAATAAAAGAAATGGAGAATATCCCTTTGCATTTCAAGCTCTATTAATCCATTACAAGAAGTAGTTTAATGACTCACTGAGACGTTTTTTCTAAGAACACCGATGACACCTTATTTCTGTGAAGTCACCGTGTGATAACGATGTTTGTATTTGTTCTAAGAAATAGTCACTGCAATGCACTTATCATTTTCAAATGTGTTATCTCGAGAAACTTTGAAACAAATAAATGGACGGATACAATTATAGGCAGGAAACCTAAACAATTATTTTAAAGCATTTGATATTTGGAACTAAATTTCGCTTCATCTTTGAAATTGGTTCATGAATGTCGATATTCTGGGGTGAAAAACAAAAAAACATATCAGCGACTTGAGGATCTCCTCCTTTATTAAAGTCGGTTCAAACTAAGATCTCTATGTTAGTACATCCAGCTATTCATATTATTTGAACAATTGATTTTTATTTGCTATTGAATACGATCTTGTAAACAAAGCTCAAACTCGTCTTTTATGTTAAAATTTGTAAATTCATTTTTTTTGTATTATCTCACATTATTTATTATTTATATTGAAATTTTTATTATCCCACATTTCGTTAAAGATTCGATCGGTATCTATATTAAACAATTTCACTTAATTTTATCTCACAATTTCCACAAAAAACATTTGTGGTGAAATTATTAAAAAGTCTAATAGCCGCCTTCCACAGTTACCACAGTTAGCGATGTTTGTGTTATTACAAAGTTTGGGTCTTGAGATGGAACTAAGCAAACTCTAAGTGAAATTGTAATCAAGCACCTTTTTATTCCAACTAATTTTTATACGTGAAACAAGATTACAAGCGATGAAATATACAACACGGTAACATAAGCTCTCCATGGTATTGGAAACAAAATTAATTTGATGGAATGGTCGCAATAAATATGTACATCTTTCTTTAAAAGATCCTCCTTGCTTATTGATAAAAAAAAGGCTGTACAAGTATAAGATGGCTGAGAACCGGGAATGTCCCGAAACTGCCACCAATACATTGTTAGAACCAGCAGAAGCAGCAGATTGTTGAACGGACTGGTTAGATCGAGGGATCATCGAGGTCATCTATCTTACCCTAGAATATAGGGCCTTACTGAAAATTATTGTCTTGTATTGTTTGCAAAATATTGTAATATGATTAATAGTGATGCAACGGATCTCTGTTTCTGTTTCCACGAGTGCGGAAGTTCCGCGCGCTTTTCAACGTTCGTTTCTGCTTCTGTCTCCGCTACTTTTATAACGGAGATACAATCGGAAGTTGACGACGGCTGAGAGTTACGAATGCGCGGCGCGAGCGGCGTGCGAGTCGCTGGATGATTGAGCGCGCGGGGGAGGGGTCAGCCAGCAAGCCGCGCAGTCCGTGCACGTCCTTTCGGCACTTGTCGCATTTGTTTGTTTACGTACTTTTTCGTGAATGTAAGCGCGTAATATTTTCTGCTGCTGTTTGTGTCAATACTTTTGTGTCGCGTGTGTAATACTTTAGTGCAATTATGAAACCAAAGACTAGTCTTCTTTGGAGCTACTTCGTTGAGATTGACAATGCAAAAGCCAGATGCAAACTATGTGATAAAGTGTAGTCGCCAAAAGGCCGCACAACTACCGCTTTAAAGTCACCTCAAAGCAATACATGCCGACGAGTTTGCAGAGTTTGAGAAGTTAAATGAAGCAGCTAAACTTTCATCGGAAACGAAAAAAGAAAAGGTCAGTTAATGAAATGACTACCTACTTTTTTATGTAAGAATTTATTTGTAATTAAGCAACTGTTAGTCTGTTATGTTCAGTATAGATAGACCTACTGTATGGATAATTTGAGTACTAAATCATTAACGTGAGCGATTTATGAATAAAAAACATCATTTCTATTAATGTTATTTAAATAACATTTTGATTTAATTTTATACATGCGCACTTAGTAATAAACGTCGTGATCAAAGAATTGTTTGCTGAACCATATTTTGCTGCCAAAAAATAATATTTAGCCGATTTCAATTCATAAAATACTCTTGAAAGATTGTAAAATGTTCAGTTACTTAAGTCATTTGTCTTTTTTTGTATTTATTTATTTTATATTGTTGTAGGTTTATTCAACTCCGGCTGAAAATGTTAAAAAACAATTAACACTACAACAAAGTCTGCAAATTAATGATAATTGGGATTCATCACATTACAAATCTCAACAAATTGATCGTATGACTGCTGAAATGATTGCCCTCCAAAACCTTCCATTCAGTTTTGTCGAAGGTACGGGCTTTCGCTTAATTAATAATTAATTATTTCGAACTAAATTAATGAACGCTGCTCTTCCAAAGTACAAATTGAGAGGCCGTGATTATTTTTCTTCGTTTGTATGCGATAATTTGTACAATCGATTGGCTAAGAAAGTCAAAGATCTACTTGCAGAATTCGACAAGTTATCCTTCACAACTGACATATGGTCTGATCTTCATTCTGGAATTTCATTGCTTAGTTTGACTGTACATAGAATTTCCGAGGATTTTTGCAAAAAGAATATAATTTTGAAATGTGAAGCATGGACGAGCATCATACGGGTGCTATAATATCTACAAAGTTTCAAGCTATTCTTGAAGAATGGGGCATACATGACCAAAAAGTACACTGCATGGCGCGTGACCGTGGTTCTAACATGGTTAGAGCAGTGCAGTTGGCAGGATTTGAGGATGTCAGTTGCGCAATACACCAGATCCAGCTTTGTAATCGAGCTGGTGTAGAATCTCAAGAGTGGCTCCTACAGTTAACTACGAAATTGAGAAAAAATGCCACCCATTTTAATCACTCCTTGGTCGCCCAAGCTGAGCTAACAAAGATTCAAAAGGAACGCCTGAATCAATCTGCTTTATCTGTCATTCAAGACTGCCCTACACGGTAAATAATCAGTTAATAATTATCTGATAACTAATATTATTCATATTTTGTTTGTAGAGAATAAATATTCACCTTATGGAAAGCTACATTATTTTAGCAGTAATTAATTATTAAATTATTTTATTTTCAGATGGAATAGCACATTCTATATGATGGAAAAGTTTTCGAAGCTCAAGGATTCGATTGCCTTGTACCTAAGTGCAAATCCAATTGTTATGATCTCCCCTGAAGACTAGGTGAATGTTTTAAAATTTGTTCAATTAATGAGACCATTTGAAGAAGTTACTAGAAACTTCAGTAGTTCTCAAGTGAATATTTCATCAGTCATACCCTTGATTTATGTTCTTATGACCACATTACAACAAGAAGAGGTGAAACCTGATACTTCAGAACAATTCCAAAATTTGACGAGAAGATTACGCGATGAATTGAACTCAAGTGCAAGATTTGGAGAACTTACCAAAGACGACAAATACACAATTGCGACGTATTTAGATCCGCGGTACAAATCTTTTTTTTTCCAGCATCACTACGGAGCAGGTTGAGGCTAAAATATTAAATATGACGATCAGCAGAACCAGACAATCTAGAGAATCAACTAACTCCACTTAAGATGATAGTGTATCTTGTGTACTACCCAAAAGGTGCCGAACTCAAACTGAGAATGAAATCCAGCCGACGTCATCATCAATGATGAATTCACCATTTCAAATGTTAGAATCCATGTTAAGTACGAACGAAGACGAAGAAATCTCGACTACAACTAACGAAAGTGACAATCTCCTTTTGGAGATACAGTCACATTTTCAGGAGTGCAAAAAAGAAAAGCGATTACCTTTAAATGAAGATCCTCTTGTGTGGTGGATATTAAATTCACACAAATAGCGTAATCTTTTACCATTAGTGCGCCAATATTTGTCGGTACCCCCCAGCAGCGTCGCCAGTGAGCAATTATTTAGCGGAGCTGGTCTTATATACGAAGAACACCGGAACAGATTGTCAGTTGCAAAAGCGCCAAATTACTTTTCATGAAATATAACTTACCACTACTTAACATTGATTATTAATAAAATGTTCAGTTGCAAAGTTGCAATATTGTTTTCTATGGTAGATTTTTAATATATCTATTTCTAATCTAAATTTGGTGTATTTGATACTTAATAAAGAAATATATTTGTAAATTTGTTTTTTTTTTTCATATTTTTTACACTTCCGTTTCTGCTAAAATTTACTTTTGACACCTGTTTCCATTTCTGGTTCCGCTAAGACACTTCCGTTGCATCACTGATGATTAATGAGAAATGTATGATTGATTCACATTTAAATAGCAATTATTTCAATTCTAATGGGTCCCGGATATGTCCAGAGAGCCTGCAGCAACTCACTCACCAGACCAAACGCAAGTATCTTCAACAACACATTTTTGAAGTCTCCTTGATTAGATAAATTAAATATTAAATAAAATAGTAAATTAGGCAACTTGGTATGCAGGAAGTGTTGTGTTTTAATTATCATATCGTCGTAAGAACTTGTGGTCTTCCATTGAGCACGCTATTTTCGGAAATCCTGTATAAAAATTCATCAAATGTGGTGTTTTTACGTCTGGCTGAATTACAATAAACTTTGAGTCCAGTTAAAGAAGTGATGTAAATACTTGTTTAGTGGTAGGCGAAAAATAATAAACATCGAGCTTTGGAGAGATTTCGGCTTTGTATAACGTTATCTCTGTCTATCAAAACAAGCTGTGACATAGGTAGTGTGACGGAGACAGCGCTCTACAAAGCCGAAGTCTCTATGTAAATTACAATATGCAATGTTTATTACTGCTTACCTTTAGATACCCAACAATTACCTGTACATAACCTACGCTTACCGTTAGATACAAAGCTAGTAAACTGTAATTTGTTGAACTGACACTTCTAAAGTAAAATCAAACAAAAGTAGTAATAAATTATATAAATGCATACATTTTTCAAATGTTTTATTTTATAAAACAATAGGTTACTATCAAATAATTTGTATTCTTCCCTTCATACATATTTTCCAAGTAAAATTCCAAACTTGTATTGTATTTTGTGCACGTAGACTTCACCGGGATTTAGCACAGAGCTGGGGAATTTTTTCTAAAAAAAAAATATAAACAACAAATTATTTCAATGAAGATGATAATCAAATAGACGTTATTTTTAACACTCTTACTAGCTTTGTCTGTATCTATGTATGTTATAGAATTTTGGAACGAGAATTACTCCCACGATGATATCGTGGGAGTAATTCTCGTCCAAGTCTTGAAGACATCAGATTGACTTTTCATAGCTTAGTTCTTTCCATGATCACTGTCATCATTTATATTAAGATTGAGGACAACGTCACCTAGTTACATATTAATGTAACAAAATACGTAACGATAGCTTTGCTTTACTTTTTTAGTTTTAAACTATTGAATAATTACCAAATACTACTTTTTATGCAATATAAAAATATATGAAGAATAAATGAATATATATATATATATATATATACTATAATTTTCATAAGCATTAACATAAAGTGTTCCTTAAAACACGTCATGAATGTAGCAAGCGAAGAACATTCATATATCCGGCGTGAAGTAGAAGTATTTTGCGTTTTGTCTGAGTGAGGTGCACGAGAACCAGTTCTAGTCCTCTTCCTCGCCCACCATTCGTAGTCTATTTGACAAAGAGGGTATGGATAGGAAAAGAAAATATCTTTTTTTTCTTACATACTCTTGCCTGTCTACAATCTTAACCTTCTTCTATAAAAATATACTGTTTGCTCATATTCAGGTAAGTACGTGGCACTTGTCTGGTTTGACCGACGCCTTCGTACAATAAATAATAGACGAGTGGTACATGTATATATATATATATATAT
>DWLR01003466.1:0-13487 GCA_018246295.1 Papilio alexanor hazarajatica | reverse complement strand
CATTCCACAACGCGGCTGTGCGAGGCAGGAAGTTCCGCGAAAACCGCACGGTTGTGGAATGCCAACCATCAAGGTGGAAATAGAATACAATTTGAGTAACTGAAGTGAAGTGAAGGAGAAGTTAAGCAAGATGAGCAAAAGCATAAATACAGCTACTTTACGCTGGTGAACCGTGAGTTTTTTTTTTAAATTCATTCCGTCAGACAGGAGTTTTGAACGTCCTGTGATCGACAGTGACTAAGTGAAAAAGAGAATCTTGAAAAAGAGTATTAATCAGACGTGCAATGATTTAAACAATAGTAGACCTTATTTCTTCAATGAGGTCGTAATAAATATATTATTACCAACCACCCCAGCTTCGCTCGGGTAGATAGACAGACAAATATGAAAATAAAATACAGTCTAATAATTACACGCTCTTTCTATTGATACATTTTTTTTTAAATCAGTTCAATAGTTTTAGTGTTTATCAGGATCAATCAAACAATCAAATCTTTCTCTTTATAATTATAAAACATTTTAATAACTACTAACATTTTAACAAAACCTATTTAAGACGGTGCTATGTCGATATTGAAAACAAACATTGTGTTTTAAAACCCCTCCCCGCTCTGTTTAACTTTAACAACCCTGTTCAAGCTTGTTATACTTGCCCGTGCTTTGTTCAAAGACTGCAACACGTTCTGTTCAAACAATATTTGTCGAATTCATAACGCGACCAATTTAAACGTGTCCATAGCAACGCTCCTATTTAACTGACATTGGCTTGGCGTATTGCAGTTAATTCGTAATTAATTAAGCCGATTAGCATTACTACGAGAGAGTATTAACAGTAGTATTAGTTCAACTGTTTAATAATAAAATAAAATAAATTTATTTAAAAATGTCATTTCGCACATGTATATACAAATGCCGGTCTTAATGCCTATAGGAATTCTGTACCAATCGACCATGCATTAATAAGAGAAAACTTAAAGAGATGCACCAAATTGATGCTCCTCTTGATTAAAATAAATAAATTGGATAAATTTATCATATATTTATATATAAACATGAAATACATACACAAAAGGATAGGACTCAGCCTCAGTATAAATATTTTAAAATATTAAATCAATGACGGATCCAAATTGTATTGAAGGGGAGTTAGACCATACATCATTTTATACAGTTTAAATCAAAACCAGAATAGCGTAAAGCTGGCTATGAAATTTAATTAGAATAATAATTATCAATTTCACTTAAAAATTTGTACGGGAAGAATGCTGATGATTTGGCGCTTAAGATCTTTTGCCCTCTCCTCTGAATTTGACAATGAATGCAATGAGTTACCGAATTTTACTTGTCGTCTTGATAGTTTTACAATATCACTGAGTTTACCGTCTTTCAGAATCAGAATTGAACGGGTTAATTTTTCTACACTGCTTTTTGTCAATAGATTAAAGCCTGACATTTCCTTAAATATTATTGGCTCTTTATTTAGGCGCTTATGTCTATCCCCAAGTAGTTATATGCAAAAAATAGGCTAAAAATAGTCTCAAATCCCCATTAATTCCTCTTCTTTTTACAATGTCCACTATCCAGAAAGGCCGAAAACACTTCTGTAATGTTCAGTTTACTGCAGATACAAATATAAAAAAAACATTAATCGTTAACTAATAGGGTTCCTACTACACTGGTGATGTTAAGTAAGGTGCTCAAATGGAAGCTCGTCGTATAGTTGTTTTAGGGAACTGTTTGTCTTCAACTTTAACAAGGACAGCCTTTAACAAGGTATAGTTTGCTTTGTACCTGTACCACAAAACGAGAACAGTTTGTTTTCCTAGTTTAACTCATTACTAGTAGATAAAACATTTTTAATGTAATATAATGACTATATAGCGACATTTTGAACTCTTAATAACTAACGTGGATGGTCTTATGATTTTGTTTTACAATAACAATAAATAACAATTATGTTTGCGTTATTAAGGAATCTACAATTTTGCCTTATTTATGGCAACTTAGAATGCCTTAAGATTTTCATAATAACTTAGTTCGAGGATTTCTATTGATTTGTTGCTGGCATTAAAAGATTATATATACAAGAAATAAACTACAGTTTTTATGTTTAAATGCTCATGTTTATATATTTCTTATATAAACACAATGTATTTTATATGCTGTAGTTACGTAAATATATAGCGCTGTAATAAACTAGAATTTATTTAATAGTAAAGTAATAATTGGTTTAATTACCTGTTACTGTGGTAATTGAATCATAAATGTACATTTAGAGGAAAATTGAGTAGCAATTGCGGAATATTAAGGCGGGAAATATTTTTTACGACGATTCCGCTGTTGGCGAGAAAGCAACGCACGTTTTATTACTTTGTCGCTCTGTACCTATTGTACAGAGTGTGAAAAAATATAAAGGAAAAGCTTATAAAAAATATATTAATTTTAAAAATAACAAAATCAAGATATTTATAACAAAGATAAAATTAAACGAAACTCTATCTAAACTAAACTGTCGTTTTGTTTTAATTTTAGCTAGGAGACTCTACATTTTGAAATTAATACAAATGCATTAAAACAGACAACGACCAGAATGTAATAAAAATAGTATATTGGGAAACATGCACATACTCGTATTCATTATCACCAGAGCTTTGTAAGTACAAATACAAATGTCCAATTGTATTAAAAATGCTGCCATTTTTAATACAATTGGACATTTGTATTTCGGTGTAAATAGAATCTATCAAAACATACATGCCTTCTGAAAAAAAAGATTAAATTCTCTAAAACTTTTTACTGTTTAAATTTTAAAATTAGATTCATTAATAACACAGTTACAACCCTAAACGTTTCTTATTCTAGTTCTAAATGTATATGTTATAAACGAGGCTCTAAATGGTGTAATCTCAGTGTCTAAATTGTATTAAAAAATAGAAAAATCTGTCAAAAAATATGAAAATATGAACACCCTGTATATCGAAAAAATTGCTAACTAAAAGCTCATTTCGAGCAGAGGAACGTCCGCGCTCCACCATCCCCCTTCTCACTATTATAACCTCCAAGTTTTTAATAAAAAAAATCTCTCATCTGCGCTAAATTGTCCTCGCCACTCGGGAATATGAAAGTCATTATTTAAAAAGAAGCGTCCCTTTTGCGTATTATTTTGGTATAAATTTCAGTTAAGCCGTTTTCTTACGAGGGCCTCTCGAGAGCTCCACAGAAGGTCGTATCTGAAATTTTATTGCGGCCCGGGATTCCTGCGGCTTTTTTCCCGGGCGCAATTTATATTTTAAACAGATCTCGGCGTTGATCTTAATTAAATTCTCTGTATAATAATTTAATAGAACATCCCCACTTCTCGATTGCCACCGCAAAGGTCTCTGCTATTTGAAAAATATCATTTTCTTTTCCACTGGACGTTTAATTAACGTTGATCTGATTTTTGTTTGCTTTTATAAGAATTGTTAGATGTTTTGGCTGTATTTTTTTAAATTATTTAATAAAACTCAAGCATGTAACCGAAAAGAATAGAAAAAAAAAACAAGTATTTCGATCGTCTATACTCTTAATATTTGCCTAATTTACACCAATCTTCTTAGTATGTCTACATTAGCTTAGTGCGTACCAACGACATCACTATTCAATTATCTCTTTCATGTGCCTAAGCCATTGAATCTTTATACCGTAACTTTTATCCACTGAATATATATCTTTCTCAATTCTAGTCAAAACGTCCTCTTGCAAGCTAACCATTTTGTTTTCTTTCAGAGCTGTAGATCTGCTTACAATAAAATAAAAAAGATACATAATGCAAATGCTTAAGAAAAACTACTGGATTAGTCCTCGGTATCCCTTGCTATCAATATATTCTCACCAGTCAGTATTGGCCTCTTCAGACTGGAAGACAAAATTGACTTCTTGAGTAGATTTGACTTGCCACCGATAGAAAATTTAATTATAGTTTAAAGCTATAGCCAGTATAGGTATCATCTGCTTCTCTATCTGCTATTTTCTGGGTCAAAACATTAGTCGCTACATGCCGCCGACTAAAGTTCATGGGCCAACAAACACCGCCATTATTATATTTTTAATTAAAAGCAACGTTGATCTCTCTGTGCAATTAAATTACATTAATTGGCTAAAGGGGACGAACATACCCCTGTGCAGAACCACGTTTTCCAATGAAATAAGAGCTAATTTCCCTTGTCAAAGTTATATTTGCGAATTGATAGAGTTAATGGGGGTACATAGTTTTGTTGTATTTTGAACTTTATCGTTATTGTGTTTAAGATCATATATCGTAGAGGGTTACTTGACAAAAAGATGCGAGATATCGTTTTGATGCGATTAACCGTGGGCTAAGTGACGGGACGTTAACGACTCGATCCGAAATTCTTTTTGTTGTGTTTTTATCGGCTTGTCGGCTTAATAGGTTTGTTAACTGATAGTTGACAAGCGTGTATCTCGATTTTTTATTTATATTCCTTTCTATTTAGAAGTAGACAAAGAAATTATGCTTTTCTACGATCTCTTAATAGTGTTCGGCGGTATACCATCATTTAGATGATGAATCGGCTGATAGCAACATCTGCTACCTGTTGGAATAAGTGAAGTGAGAATTTGATTTTTTACGCGCTCTAGATTCTGGATTTAAAAATGAATTTGTTTAACTACGAAAGAGTTCAATCACCCCTTGGCAATCAAAAGTATACGGTATCGTCTATTTCAAGTTATTTGGTACAAATTTCATACAGAAATGTTGACTCTATTTCTATTCTTCTATTAATTTCTATTTCTGAAGGAAATCGCAAACTACGTATCTATTAATAAAGACTCTCCGACATGTATTGAACGGAATTAATTCCTCGCCGAGACGCAGTCGCGCCGGCAACATTGAATCTCCGTTTGCAAACTGTCACTCTGACAGTCACAATACGCCCAGAAACGGCGCTAGCCCAGCGGTCCGTGTCATAAACAAATCAAACATGGCCGGTCCGCCCGAGATATTAATGAGACAATGAGACATTAGCTTGCTACAAAATGCCTCCGTATTCGCGAATAATTAAATCGTAAAGTCCCCTCTACGCCGCCTACAGCCATCAACTATTTACTCCTTTTTCATTCAACACAATAGTCCCTGCAATCCAAGATGTCTAGTTCTGTTACGTTACTTTAATCATTTGAACACATTTAAAAACCAACCCTAAATTTTAGACTTAAGGCTAAAATTCGATTGATAATAAAATATTGTATAAGGCTTACTAACCTGAGAGAGTTAATTTGAGCGCGACGAACCCCGCCTACCCAATATCGCGTTTACACACATGTCGGGTGGTAGCGTCGTCCCGTTCTCGCCGCGCCGGTTATTAAAATTCTTCGGTCGGTAGCTGCGTCCCTCTCGGCTGCAGCGCAGAGGGAGAGGCGGTCCTCGGATCACGATTTTCGCCCCAATACCAGCGCGATTTGCAGCGAGCGGCCGCGCGAATCGTTACGCGGACACTTCGATCGTTCTTGAACGCTTTCGCGACGCAAGCCGTTCCACCGGCCAGTGTTCGACGAGATTTAAAAACTGAAAACGGACATTCGATATTTGAAATTGTGAATAAGAAATAACCGTGTCTGGATTTTGCAGTGTTGCAATTTCTAATGAACATTTTATTGAACATATGCTTAATGAAAATGAATTTCAAATGGACAATCGGATTTTGAAATTAAGAACAATATTCAAAACTGTTATAAAAATTAAAAGTAAACTTAAATCAATCGTTTATAAGCAGACTTCTAAGTTATAAAACGAGTGTTACTAATGGTGCTAAAAGTGACAATTAGTGTACTTTAAAATGTGTCATGAATACGAATAGTCATCGAAATATTTCGACATGGACGATAATTAAAACAAATTTGCATAAACAAACTAAGAATTAAGTACCCTTTTTAAATTCCAACAAATTATCAATGCTTAGATAAAGTCAAAAATTCAGATAAAAAAACAAATGACGTTGAAAATGTTAATGATCGCGATTGGCGCGTAGTGAGATGCGATCGAGTAGATGAAATGAAGACTTCGCTCGAATGTGATCGGGCCGACGCCGCAGACAGCGGCGGTAAAGGAAGGATATCTTTCAGTGTAGACTCTCTGCTGGGCAGCAAAACAGAAGCACCCAAAGAAATTGTAGACAGTAGCAGTGTTGATGCCGAAAGTGCGGTGGACAGCGACGATAGTGACGTCGATATCGAAGACGTCGAATCCAATGCCGGCGATGAAAGAGACGAAAGGGAAAGCACTAATGATGGAGAGGAAATGGAAAGCAGGAGCGGGGTCGTCATCCCGCAGCCACTGTTGCCAAGACTGTATCAAGGCCCGTCGCCGCCGGCGTGGCCGTTCGGGGCGTTTCCCTGGATGGCTCCAAATCCAATGTTCAGAGCGGGATCTCCCAACAGTGAGTATGGAATTTCGTAGATGATATTTTTATAAAAGTAATTATTTAATTACCCTTCTCTTTGTTGGTTTAATTTTTCTTCTTCTAAATGATTACTTATGAAGGTTATTTCGAACTTCCTACTGAACATGAGCTAATAAAGCGTTACTATTAAAAAGTAAGATAGAGTAAAATTACAAATGTAGGTACAACTAAAATGTGGAGAATCACGACGAATAATAACAAAATTGATAATAGAAAACGTTCTTTGGAAAACAAGAAACATAAAATTTTAAACGATTGATTTTTGAGTACATCCTGATATTTTAATATAAATTATATTAAACAAAAAAGTTAAAAATGGTCGAAAAAATATTTCCTTAGTTTATGGTTCACTTGATAGTCACCAACATCACAATTGGACGCAGATTCGAAACCATGATTCGTTTAAATGAAAGGTACATACTTTATATGTTGTATAATTGGCTTTCCTTGAACACTACTACTACTAAACTACTACTAGATCTACTAGATCAAGATAGAAGAACTACTAGATCAAGGAAGACAATAAAATTTTATTACATACATTGTTGGCGCTGTAACTAACTTCAAGTCCAGTTAGATTTTTCTAATAAGAAATAAGATAAATCCATCAGCTCTTCGAGAATCTCAGAAAAATCTGGTGGTAGTTCCAGATCCTGACAATTGCAAATTGGTGAAGAAAAAAGATTTCATGAGTGCGTATTCTATTGGCCTCCATTAAAGTTAATTAAAGAGAATCCGGCCAGCAATTGGATTATTATAATAATATACCCTAAACTAACTACTTCATACTAAAACATCTACGTTAGTAAAGATAACAAGTGAGCAAAATAAAAATAAAAAAAACATATAAGGTATTATTTGAAACGTTTTCTGTTTCTCATGTGATTTATAGACATCGAGAAATAGCTCTAAAAAGCCACGTAGGCTTAAGTGTTTGTATCTTCGATTCGGTCCTATTTTTAAATACATGATTGGCTGATTTTCAATCTTTATATAGACAGAAATCATAATATGTAATTTACAAGCGTATTATAATAGTAATAAAAAAAAACTAAAAAAAAAATGGTTCAAATTTTAACATCTATTTAGTCGTGTTTTAATATGAAATAAATTAAATAAATATAATTTTCAGAAGATCGTCACACAGACGATGTGGCCATGCGTCGACGTTACAACCCCGTTTCTATAACTGAAAAAAAAACTTAATTCGGATATAGGGAATAATGTTTCCATGCTTGTAGACAGGCCATAAGAAGGTTGCACCACGTGTAAAGGTCCCGCATCTTCATATTTTACTGTCATTTACCTAGGATCCTACTTACTTACTATTTCTCCCATTTCGTCAATTGTCTGCAACTGTTAATGATAATATGATTTTGTTTTGGTATTGTCTCTTTTAACATGATTATATTTACAGAAATTATTATTATTCAATAATAAAAATTGTGGTAATAATGGAATAAAAAGTAACGGAGAATAATGTAATACAATATAATTATCGTATAACATGATTTTTATATATAAAAATGATTTATATCTTAACCAACCAATTATTTTTATATGACGATGTCAAGTATAGGTACATAAATATCTATTAATACATCGTCATTGGCGTTCTTGCATCATTCTTGTCATGACTATATCATACGAGTAAGCGACGTGTTTATTTCCGATGACAATTATTTTATCTATTTCCTTACTCTATGATTGACAAATCGCATCAAATGCAACTGGCGATATAAGGAAAAGGGCGTTCATCATTACGTACATATATAAAAAGTGAAAAATGTGGCCTAAAGAGAATCTTGTGACTAAAGATTGAGAAAGTTATACTTCGTTTTTAAAGAGTGGCAAAGTAAAATTAGGTTGCGAAAGTGAGTGGTAGAGATAGGGGATGTCCTAGACCGACTTATTCAGGTCGGATTGGTGACAACAAAGAAAGGCAATAAGTATTAAAAGTATCCGTAATCAATCCGGCTACATTTGCGCGAAAAGCGGTCTAAGTACAAGTTAGTCAAAACGGCAATTCGAATCTTCGTCAAGGTTACTGAAGTTCCTCTCATACAGAGAGTACCTCTCCCACTCTCTATGTCTCTCTTACTCTGTGTCATTCTTTCTCTTTGTATCTGTTTCTCTCGATTTCGTTATGTAAAATTAGGTATTAACTGGAAACCTCGCGGTAGCGCTAACATTTAAGTAAAATGTGTATATAATTAAAACACAAAACTTGATTGTGAAACCTCTTTTACGTTTATCATTCGAACGTATCTCTTTGAATTATCTTAACGCCATATCACGACTTAATTTGCAATTTTGTAACGACAAAGATGCCGCCCGGTATTCAGAAAACGTAAGTTTGCGTAAAATGAATAGCCAGACAGCCATTCAAACTCTCATATGTACACTTAAAATACCGCCACCACCTCAGCCTCTAATCGTCCACTGCTGGACATAAGCCACGCTTGTGTCATAATGGCCAAGCCTGACAGGCGGGTTGGCGTTCGCAGTATGTTCCACTGTACTAAGAAAAGGACCCTGCTCCCCGTCCTCCGATGGTTTTTACTTCCAGACTCAAGACAAACAGACATGTTCATGCACACAAACGTTTGTCCTATGTGGGAACCCACGACCGGCGGCGTGAAAGGCAAGTATCTTACCACTGCGCCAACCGCACTTACAATAGCTGAATGCAATTATGAATAAATTTGAAAACCTATTTGTGTATGCTCCTGTTTATATATATAAACAGGTATGTAGAAGGATATTCTACCCTTTTATTATAGCACGGTCCGATATTTCAACAGACATAACTCATCCATACAATGACAGAATTCAATTTTTTTTTACTACAAATTTCATTGGTTTAAGCAAAAAAATAAAAATAAAATTGATCACGTTCAACGTACGTACTTATTATTAATTATAAATAGAATACGTAATTTTGTATTCAATTTTCCAATTTGTGCGTTTCTGCTGCGAAAAAAGCACCTATATATGTATCGTTAAAGTAGAACTTCAACCCATTCGCATGATAGCTTTATTTAGTACATCCACTAGCTAGGTAGAATTAAATTAATTAAAACAGTTCCCCATAGTCGGATCAGATCCGACCAGAGTCAACGGATCAAAGACTATCACGAGTCCACGATCTTTTCAACTCGATCTCAAAATACGTACAATAACAAGTGTCCATATAAATTCTAAATTGCTTATGTAATTACATGTAACAATAAATTAGATAATTTATGTCGACGAATTGCAGCCGTGTCATAGGTCAGTATTGTATACAAAGTAGGTGCGACAGCCAATTTTGTTTAAATAATGTTTATTTTAAAATGCCCTTGATCTAACACTAATTTGCAAACAAAGGGTTGTTCTTTGCGCGTATACATGTGCGTTTCATTTAAACGGTTTTGTTTTTAACTGTTTTTTTTTTTACTCTTTTTTTTGTTATTGTCATGTTTATGCTTGAACTCAAAATTATAGAAAATAACGTTATATTCTATATAGCATCAACTTATACTGGTATTGTTGTTATATAATTTGCTTATGGTAACATATTTATTTTAATTAAAAAAAAATGTTCCTACCCTGATTATTAAACAACGATATTTCAGTTTGAACCTTCTAATCGACAATCGAGGCATAATTTCATTAAGAGTTTTGTGTAAAATTTCATATTCCTAGATTCATTATATTTCGGTTGCGGATAATTTCATCTATTTAATTTTCTTTACCTATTTAATTCAGTCAACTTCATCTTTTATGTATTGCAGACAAAAGGTGTTACTCGTAAATAAAAGTAAGCTATGTATATACTTTCAGATAACTAATTTGGGACCTAAAAATTAAACCCCATAAAATTCAGCAATTCGGGTCTTACAATTTCGCGTGATCCCGCAGTCAAGCGGAACGAATACAAAAAACGTCCTCCTCGGTATGAATTCGAAATCTCCGTGTTTGTAATTTTAAAGATGGCAGTCTGTGCTGTAAAATCGTGTAACAACTATCTCAAAGTTAATATATAAGTAATACACTAAATTCTTTTATTATATTTTTACATTATATATTTGCCGAATTTGTATGGAACAAAACACTCTATTCTATAACAAAATTTTAGTTAACAACCAAAATTTCATCTGTTTTAAATACCATTATGGATAGTCTTGATTGTGATTAGTGACAATGTAGCACAATAATGTTATCATCTTCTTCTATAATTGTAGCATAATTCATTAAATTTAATGTTTTACCAACTCTTTAAACGATCAAAAATTAGTATTAGAATACGGGTATATAAATTTATGATTGCAGATAAGTAAACCGTGTTTATTTTTTATACTTAAAATGGAGTCATCGACAACCCACCGTGAAACCATACCATCAATCAACACTACTTAAATAATTCGGTTTTCTACTTTAAGCTGAGCTGGTCGAAACTGAACCGCCAAATAATAATTTACCGTATTTTCTTAATGATCTCGAATCGTCTGTTACGACAAGAAAAATGATAGGACCATAATGGCGACAAAAACATGCGCGTTGACATATGCCACTCGGCTTGATTGTCTCTGGTTCATCGATGTTTGACAGCACATTTTTCACCGCACTGTAGTTTTAATTATTCATTCTAATGCCGTTGACATTGAAGAGATTGAGGTTCATTTTTTACCAAATTAAGGCAACAATGAAATACGGTAATATTTGATAAACAAAAAAAATGGATAAATTTGAACTAAGCTTTGGCTCATCATAAGTATAAAGAGGTATAGCAATATTTGTAGTTTGTTGAGTGAAAGAAATGCAAAAAAAAGTCTCAGGCATAAGAAGTCCTTTTTTAAAACATTTTCGGCATTTTCTAAAAATAGTTGATATCAAAATTCAATTACGCTGTTATTACTATAATAAGCAAATGAATTCAGTGTTGTACCTGGATAATGTAACAAACGGTGAAAGTAAAACAAAATATTAAAGTTATTGTAGCAGTTGCAGAGTTTACCCGTAACAAACAAATAAATCTTCCCTCTACATGCATATTTACGTCGTATCATAGTGCTTACTATCAGCCAGGTAAATATGATAAAGCTTTAAAAAACAATAATCATATGTTAATGAGTGATTTTTACAATGTGTGTGATTATTCAAATAGATATTGTTAAGTCATTTGTACTAAGTTAGTTAATAGGTGCCACTTGCTACATTGTTTGTTTCAATTTGATTACCATAAAATTTCTATTGTGGATAACATCACATTAAGTATTTTAAATAAAGAATAAAAAAATACAAAGAACCAACACCAACGCTTTGGTTTTGGTTGAACTATTTGTATGCATAATATGTTTTTTTAACATTTATTGCTCCAACATGTGTAACACAACACAGAGGTATGGCCTTCTCATCAAGCTAGCGACGTCAGATGGGGTGAGGAAAATCTTGGAAAATATTAAATGTGCGCCCACATTTCTTTGCATCAGAATTCTTTCACATCCGTCTCTTGTTTTCTCTAACGCGCCTGCAGAAGTTATAACTTCAATCAAACTTTAACGATTTTTAACAAAAACAAAACAGAATCCAAATGTATATAGTTTTATTTATAAGACTTTTATAGCCACGGTACGTATCATTCCAAGTCCATTAAATCCAAACAGAGCTTGTCCTCAATCGACTAATATGTCAATTGTCGGCATATCTTTGAAACCCAAGATTCAATGACCCCATTCCAACAAAAAAATGGTTCATAAATGACGTAGTTCTGAAGTAATAAATACAAAAATACAAGCAAATTGACAACCCCCTGCTTTTTGCGTAAGTACATATATGTGTAAATGAATTTATTATAATATATGTACGAATAAACTCATATAGGTACTTACTTTTATTATTACGAAGAGATTTGCTTGGCGGAAATGTTATGGATACAAAATAATAATCGCTACGTTATTTAAACTCTAATGGTGGTTGCAACGATTTTCTATTCGAGCAACATTTGTAATCGATTCAATACGTCTGCGTACGTGATACACTTTACTTAATTTACTTACTTAATAATCGGTAATGAAATCGAATCGGCATGAAGCGTGACGATCCGATATTTGTGTCAATTATTTGATTGAAGGTCAGAGGAGACGAGTCGTATCGATTGTCGACGAATTACAGATTGTATTACGTTAAATTTACTGTGTTGTGAGTCAACATTAATATGTAAAAGGGCCTTTTTAAATAGCAATGACCTTGTATGATGTGTATGTTAAATTAAACAACAGCTAGGAGACTAATGAACGTGTGGCTCTCCTGATTTTACGTCACAAACTGACGCTACATGCATATGGAACATATGCTATTATATGCGATTATGTCGATTTTAATGCGTCTTGGCATTAAAATCGACCGTTTACCGAAAAACGGCTCTACCACAGTTCTGTTTCGCAATTATCGGACGAATCTAGGCACAAAATAAAACTTTAAGCGGAAATTCAAGAGAATTTTTAGGAACCTCACTCATCAAAAGGAAATACAGAAGTATAAATACTTCATACTTCACGCCGGTATTCTCGAATCTTGTTGCCCGACGACAGGAAGTTAATGTTTTTCTTGTGTGTATGTTCCATTGTGACCACCTTTAGCCTAAACGGCTGGACCGATCTTGAAAAGTGAAGTGTCATTCGGTGCGTATTTTTCCCCGGAGTGTTACACAGTTAGTCAGTTGGGCTTACAGTTTTTCTTTTTAATTATTTGCTTCCCTATTTTGGCATTATAGCAGTAGTAGTCCTATTAACGAGGTAATAGGACTTACTACTGCTACTAATAATAATAATAATAAACACATACCAATAATAAATACCAAATATGCATTTGGTGAAAACTATGGACAAATTATTATCCTCATATATGGATACTAGTCTAGATTTATGTGATACCCATTCAATCCTCTATTGTGGGGCAGTAACTGCATGTCGTGTGGCTGGAGTAGGGATATTAAATCCCAGTCCAGGGACTCGTCGTACAGATACTCGCCCCGTTTGG
>DWLR01003465.1:0-13489 GCA_018246295.1 Papilio alexanor hazarajatica | reverse complement strand
CACAGAAGATGTAAGCAGCCCAACATTAGACTCGGGTTCAATGGGTATTCCAATCTGTGCGTAGTTGCAGATCTGCTACTGATCAAATTCACCACCAATTTTGTTTTCCGCACATAACCTATGTAGTATATCATTATCAAATAACAAAGATTTATAAAATTTAACTAATTTAATTTAAAAATGTTTGACATTATGATGTCAAACATCAACATGTCTTAAACATTAATTTAACCTTATTAATTTAGCTCCAATAATAGCTAATATTAATTCAAACAGAATTATTTTTTTTTTTTTAAAGTCCGGAAGTGTTAGTAAAATTACAAAATGTTGTTATTGGATTGCTTTGGAGAAATTAAGATACCGTCCTCATTCTCCTTTCGCATGAACTGTACAGTTTAAAACAACAACATAGACCGCGAAGAATTTCGAAAACAAATATTCAGAAGTAACATAAGAAAAATATAACATATAAAAATAAATAGGCAAAACAAATAGACACTTGACTGAAAATATTAAATAAAAACTTAACAAATAATAAAACAAGCTAACCAAAATTTTTGAGCTCGACTCATCTATGTACAGACAGGAATGTCTGTACATATTATTCTGAATGGAAGAAATTGCGGGTGCAGTAAAGAGCGCGCAGGGTGTACCCCGCCACCGCGCCCCCCGCTGATACCTAAAATTGTGTTCTGTTCCGTCATTAAGTTTGGTTCACAGAGTACCCTATGTCCTTTTCTGTACCACTAAAATGGATGTGAATTTTCTGATGATCGTTTGAATCATAAATCGTGACGAACAAACAATCTTACATTAGATTTATAATAAATACTAAATGTGTCAAATTAGTTGTAAGTACATTATTCGGTAAGAATAAATATGTTTGTTTTTAGTAATTCACGAAGTGATGTGAAATTAATGTTTAATATACAAATCTCATGTCCCATTTGAAATCCGTGCGGCGTAGGTGTCCGCCCGTGTTTAGCCCGGCCGTAATGGAGTGAGCTTTGGAACGAGGATTTATATGTCCAACGACCCGCTCACGTCCGCAGTATATCCAAGTACGGAAATTAAATGCCAGAATATCTCGTTCGCTCTATTTTACTTGTTTATTAAAATGAATTAGAACAAAACGGATGCGGGCATATCTTAAAACGAATGCCAGAACCATAAGGCACCGATCTTACAGAACAGTTTATGCCGCAATCGGAAAGAGCCTGTTGAACGTGGTGAATATGGTAAAACCTTCCTATAACTTTGTTGGCTAACTTGATAAGTGTGTTAGAACAAAATAAGTGATTGAATTATGTAGTAAACACATTAATGAAATCAAACCAACAACAAGAGGAGAAAACGCCCTGAAGATCACATAATCGTCTAAGTTGCTTTGAACCCCTTCAACTTGATGATTAAATTTACACGCGAACCTCAAGAAAGTACAATTGCCTGTCCTGACTACCCTTGAAAAATTGTTTAAACCAAGAAGAAGAAAGAAACCTGACCCCAAATAATAGGAACAGGAAACAAGATTAAAAATAAAACGAATCTAAAGTATATAATTAATAAGTTACTTAATATCTTTATACTTTACATTCGATAAACTAAGCAATAAATCTTATTAGAGAAAATTACTCACAAAATCCCAGCAAAGTATCAAACTATGTTCGCCTTCACTAACTTTGAAATTATTAAAGTTAGTTACTAAATTATAAGCGGACAATAGCACTAACGTACATTGAGTATCTTCTGCGTAACAATAAAACTTTAGTCAATGAATCACTATTATAAAACAAGCAATAGTTGATTCAAAAACAAATAACCCCGAGTGACTATGCTTGATGACACTATCATATTTCGGGGAAGAATACAAATCAAATAATACCTCACTCTTCAAAACCGCTCAAGGCTTTTAGGCTACAGGAGTAATTTCATGGAGGACACACATGTAAAAGTCTTTCGTTTTGTTACATAATAAAATTATTTCGTTACTAATAACTGGTTAATTTATCAAGCATGGCAAGTTTAAATAAAAACTAAATAAAACGATAAAGCTTCAGTTTGATGGAAATAACACCATGGCACCAAAGTTTCTGTTTCGATAAGTGCTCAGCGACAAGAACTAAAATAATATGATTATGGTGAGCGGAGTTATTTTAACAAAATCAACAGCTTTATCTTGACACTGGGTTGCATGTTATAATAATAAAAATTATTTCAACCAATATTTGTAAATAACTTAAAAACTAACAGGAAAAGAGAAGAATGGAGTAGAGGAAAGTTATGTAGAAGAAGACATAAAAAATAAAGTTATATTAAAATACGGCAGCGACAAAATAGGTAAAGTAATTTAATTAATAAAGAAAATACAAATTTTCTTCCTGTACCTATTAGTTATAAAATTGTTCAAAAAGATAAGGAAAATTAAATATTTCATTTTTGAAAATACATGGAAATGAGAACAACAAAAAGTTTTCTTTTTACTAGATATGCGAGTAAATTAATATTTTTAAGTAATACTAACTTTTAATTATGTTTTGTGGTGCAATGTAAAATATTGTAATCTAAGTTAGATTGTTAACATTTAATATATATTTATATCTTTATTTTCATACTACTTCCCATAACCATATTTTCACACTTTACTTTAAATCCCTTTAAATTACTTTAAATCTATTAACATTTTGGCAATGCAATGACAAATGAAGTTTCTAAAAGTTTTAAAGGAACGTTAATTTCATTATAAAGTATAGTAATTTATGTACTAAAATGCAAATTTAAATGTTAAAAACTGTCTAATGAAATTAATAAACAGTCAAACTAAGTCAGAAAATTTGTTAAAATAATTTAAAAGGAAAGTTAATGACATGGAGTTTGACGGCTAAAAGTTTTTGGCACTTTAGAGTTTGCTCGTCCAGCAGTCAACAATGTTACGGGATAATTAAGCAATTTTAATAATTTATTCATTATTCTACAATCTTTGCTTCACGGTACAATCTTACCACTAACTGACTACTTTTGGAGCCACATGAATGTTCTTTAAAGATGTTTAATGTATCTTCAAGGTAATAATGATACTAAAAATCTTAGTTCATGTAATTGTTATAATTAGGAGAAATACAAGAATGTAAAAAGTAAAAAAAAATAATATTAATCATTTTATGAAAAAAGGTGGCAAACGAGCAAGTGGTGCTGTAGAGGTTTTGCTGGTTGACGAAGGTGTTCGCTATTTCTTAGGTATTTTATTTTAGTAGGATATATGCAATAATACAGTAAATATTGTATATTAAATGTATACAATATTTGAGAAACAACAACATTAAAGCGGTGTAATTAATTACGGTCCCTATATTAATTATTTGTTTGCACACAGAAATAATTTCGACACAGGCCGCAAATTAAATACCCTCCTCTCATTATGGTTCGAATAATTTTTCGAAAATATACATTAAGAAATTATATCAATGTTTGTATTAGTTGTAAACCAATGAAGCCAATTTAGGCGTTACAATAATCTTATAAACATAATTACCAATACAACAATTGCTTAGAAGGAGAGTACGAGTAAATGTTTGCATTTCATTTGTGTGTACGTGCATACATGGGTACATGCGAACATGCGTACATGCGTGCTAACGTACAAATGTACATGCGTGCTCACGTACAATTGTACATGCGTGCCTGTATGCATGCGGTCGTGCGTTCTATAAGTGAATCGGGGTCTATGAAATTGTGTAAATGAATGTGTTTGTGTATATCGTTTAAAAATGTGTCATAATAGTCTATTAGTATCCATATGGATATGCTTATCTTCAAGCATATGATTATCTTCAATTTGACGTAATTAATGCGCAATTATATTTAAAGAACATTTTGTCACAACGTGAAACAATGATAGAGCCCGCAAAAATAACATCTATTGGCGAATAGGCCGACATGACCGGTAAAATACCACGACTTCAAAGAAGACAGGAGCGAAGTAAAAGTTTGTTGCGTTTCGTCTGATGAGTGAGGTGTCGTAGTCGAGAAGAAGTGTGAAATTATATTTGTTAAAACCACCAATTTGCTCACAATTTAATGAAGCTGAGAGATATAATGTATATTTTATAGGTTAGAGGTTAGAAGAGGCTAGAGGTTAGAGGCTAAGCGTCCTCTGCGTTCAGCCACCTCAAACCCGGTGAAACTGTAAATGCCTCCTCCAGGCAAACAGTGAAAAGTCCGTCACAAAAAAAAATGTATACGATTTAAATACTACATCTTTTTCATTACAAATTGGTTGGCTTAGCTTATAAAATAAAAAGGTAACCTTAAAAGTTTTATAAGGTGTTTAAGCCGCAGGCGGGTCGAGTTTATTTTCTTAATCTGAAAGAAATGTCTAAATTAAAATCTTCCGAGGCGTTTGACTTACTTAAAATTTTTTGGTTATATTTAAGACTAATTCTTGACTGCGACTTAGCTCGCTTCTTAACAATAATATCTGTGTTATTCGATGTAAAAAGTAATTATATTAAATTTATAACTTTACCACTGTTGTCGCCCACATTTCTGGATTATCAGAAATGCAAGCAGCACAACGAATGAATGCAGTTCCTTAACTGACTTTGGACGACACAATATACTATATAAGCTCATGCCAAAAGGATGGGACTGACTTCAACTCCCGAAAAATAAACAAGACTACTTAGAGTAATAAAAGACCGAGAAACCTGGGCCGATTACGTGTACAAGAACGTCCCATACTTTGTAATATTAAAAAGCTATCTCAATATTTTTTGTACAGGGGAATAGCCGCAGGCGCTTCGGACGCTGCCGCCGTAATGAAATCGATGTTCTTCATCCTTTTGTATCACATGATTTATCATTCAACCTATGGTAGGCGTTTTAATTGTGAAGGAGCAGGATGACTTTACATGTCATTAATTCCTATCAGAATTCCTCAATCGCTTCGATAGAAATTGTAAAGGTTATTATAAATTCTGAAAGTATGCATACACAATTAATGAAAAAACTATATTTTTGTCTCTATCTGAAAGCAATAATCTCAAAAACTGTTACGTGAGTTTTGTCTCTAATAAACATAAAGAAGGTTTCGATATGTATTTATTTGAGGCAAGATGTGTATACTGTCTGAAATATGATAATCATCGAAGACAATGTGAAAGTTGACGTACAAAAGCTCTGGTGCTCGTGTGAGACTGGAGCGGATCGGCAGTATTAAATAAGAGAAAAGTTCGATCCTCATAAGAATTGGTATTGTTTATGTGAGAAACATTCTTCACATTGACTTCTTTGGGGGAGTTTATTAAATTTCACAAATAAATCGTTCAAATTTTACCACGAAAATTTTAATTACGGCTTGTGATACTTTTACTGCGATAAGCGAGCCAGTAAATTCCACTGTTCACTTTATATGTACGGCTGCATTTTCTAGTTTGCGTGTTATGTATCCGCGTGCTTACTACACGAGGTGGACGTGACCGAAATCCACAAACATGTCGTTGTAAATGCAATAAAATCAAACGAAATATAGCAGTTTTTCACAAAATATAGCAGTTGTTAACAAAATATGACGGTTGTTAAACGAAATATAGCAAATGTGGACAAAACATAGCAGATGTTAACTAAATTTAGCAGCTGTAAATGAAATAGTAGTTATTAGAATAATAACCACTTTACGTATTTACTACATTAACGTAGTAATAATGTTATTTAATAACTATGAAAGTTACTTAGATTTTTTTATTTTAAACATTAACTGCTACATTTTGTTAACAACTTCATTAAAATAAATGCTCATCTTATTAAACCAAAACAGTTAAGACTAAGGTAATAAGTATCACTTTATGTTAGACCACAAAATCCTATGTTCTTACTAAGACTCTTTTACTTTTTTATGTGATAAGGAGGCAAACGAGCAACGGGTCGCCTAATGTTAAGCGGACACCGACGCCCAGGGACATACGCAACAACAGAGGAACTGCAAATACGTTGTCGGCCTTTAAGGAAAAGACACGTTCTCTTCTTGAAGGACCCTAAGTCGAATTGGTTTGGTAATATCGTTGAGGACAGATTGTTCCACAATGCGGCTGTGCGAGGCAGGAAGTTTCGCGAGAACCGTACGGTTGTGGAATACCAAACATCATGGTGGTGTGGATGGTCGTGCGGTGCCAAACTCAGCAGCAGGAATTGTTCACAACAATTCTTCGGAACTCTTTTTAATTATTAAATATTGATCTTTTCAAAAATAAATTTTAATAACTATTTTGTTCATTTAATCAAATCTTTAGCTTAAAATAGAATGTTTTCTATATTATGAGTATTCAATAAACTAAATTCAGCAGCTGACCTACATTTGCCGAAACTTCAACACGGACTGCCGAGCACAATACCGGCACATTAATAATGTTTCTAATCTAGTTAGCAGCAAAGTGCGTCGTTTGTCATCCGTCCCATCTCCACTATCCAGGAGGAGTAATGAAATTATCATTCTAGTAGCAGTAAACGGTTTTTTAAATATACTGAGAATCTACAGCAGAAATGTTAAGATATCATTTTTTCCGGGTTTATGGCAATGCAAAAAGTAAGTAACCTCACATGGTTAGTCGTGAGAAAATATATAAATGTCGACCATATTTATAAACACTAAACCCTTTTCTAATAAGGAAAGGATGGGAAGGGAAGGAAGATTTGACGGGAAAGAGGATGGATTGGAGAAGGTAATGTTCATTTTTCTGTCCATCCCCTTCTCTGTCTATTAAGGGTAGGCAACGCATCTGCAACTCGTAAATGCTTGTTGCAGATGTCTATGCTCATTTGCCACCTTTTGCCCATTTCTTGTATAAAAAAACAAGAGCGAAATTAAGTATAGGCATTAAATAATTGAAGGGCATATATGAAAATTTGGTAATATTTATACTGTTTAAGTTTAGTATATAGTTGTTGAAATGACGTATCAGATTAAAGTGAAAAAGGTTGAGAAGACATGTCGATTTAAGAGCAATGAATCAAACATGTGACATCAATTCGACGACGCGTTTCCCGTTACGATTAGGGCACTTGTAACATGGGATGATTTACGACCCGTAATACAATCGACATCTATAACAGTTTCTGTGAAGAACAGCAAAGTTAGTGGAGTGATTTTTTTTTTAGATTTTTTAAAAAGCCAGTAATTTACTTATATGTTTAAGCCTAGGTAGTGTCGAAGCTATATTACTCAATTTCGTTTGACTGTCACAACTCTCTTCCTTCCATACATGTGTGCATGAATTAATTACGGAAACTTTTAATATCGGCTATTTTTGTTATTCCACCAATCTGGTAGGTATAAATTTGTTTAGTAGTTCCCCTGCCAATACTTACTGCTGCTAACTTTTGAAAACATGATTTTTTTTAAATGTTCGAACCACGAAAACCAAGAACCACGAAAACGAAGAATATTATTCTCACTGTCTTCCTCGATGTGACAAATATGTGAAAGGCAATATCCTTTCTTTCTAAGTTATTACTGATCCAAGAATAATTTTCATGAAACGCTATAAAAATAAACTATGAAAACTAAAATGTACTAGTTACTTCACCAGAGTAAGGCCGGTAAAGTCAGCAAACTCGATTAGCCTATGGGTACTCTAAATGCAATCAGTATATATCCAGCTATTATTTCTCATGCTACTTTCCATTGCGAAATGAGTACGCAATATATCACTTTTTTGTGGTTAGATGCCGCTTCTGGTATGAAGCCTTTTAGCGGGAGAGTAGAGGATAGCTCGGTCAGCTAGCTTCAAGCGCGAGTAAGATTAATATCCTAACAATTCCGCTTTGTTGTTTTTTTTGTAAGGGTATGTTGATGAGCTCAACAATTTTATCAAATTTGAAATATAATAAGCGCGCCAGAAAACGTCTCTGTCTATTTTAAATACGCTAAAAGAAATACGTTCTCAAATTTCGTTTCTGTCTAATGAACAATTTTTTACGCCACATTAAGTTATAAAATCTTACAATTTATATCTTCAAGACAAATTACTATCACTGTAGGCGCGATCAAATATATTGTTCAGGCACCTCACAGACTTGTATTTATATTATTTAGCTTACTTTAAAAAATATGTTGAAATACGATATTTCATAATTTAGTTCGAGCGTATTAATTTTTCTAAGGAAGGAAGAATCCTTCCTTAGAAAAAATAATGCGCAAAATTGTATTCTAATAAGCAACGAAATATCTTCTATTTTGGAATAGTCAAAGGTTCAAATTCTATGGGAATTATTTTCTCTTTGAGGTCGTACCTACCTCTCACGTGTCGAGCGTAATTTACTCGTGGGTACGGAAGCCGTTTGTAGCTATACAAAATATAATGGAAGTGACATATATGTTGCTTACTTATACTCGTAGTTAATTAAAAAACAAACAATAAGTCCGACTGAGTGTAATCCTCACTCTTCAAAATCAGTCTAACGATTTGTGGTCCAGGAAGTCGCAATGGAACGGATATACACATACAAACATACATACATAAGCAAAGACATTAACCTCCTGTGATTCAAGCAAAATATTATAGATTTTAGCATATCTAGTCCTGATCGAAGTAGGTATCATATATAATTTACGATTTCAGAGCTTATTTCCAACTATAACAAAAAAGACCCTTTGCTCGAAAATATTTGCTTATCGGTTTTTACAGTGATGAGGACTTATGGCGTGCTCGAGCGTCGTAGGTTTGAACTCAACTATTTTCTGAATGGTTAATTTATATCGAAAAACCTAAAATAAATTAAGCGTTGTTTAGAAAAATTTTGCCCTCTGTAAAGAGATTCTTTTGACCTTATTTCCGAGGGAGACGCATAAATAAATAACCAAGTTAAAGACTGAATCTTCAGGCAAATGCTGCTTGCGAATAAAATTAATTTAACTATATCCTTTGTGCATTCTATATCTATCCATTTCACCCTATGATAGTCCACTACTGCTGGACATAATCTTCCCCCAATGATGCGATCAAATGTGTCATAATCGCCACGCTTGGCAGGCGGGTTGACGGTCGCAGTATGTTCCACCATACTAAAAAAGGACACTGCTGCCTGTCCTAAATAGACCTTTTCATGTTCAACATGTTACAACATGTTCATGTTCAAATATTTTTGTCTTGGGTTAGAATCAAACCCACGACCTACGGCGTGAAAGGCAAGCATCTTGTCAACCGCGCCAACCGGTCCGGTCTATATCCATCAATTATGTAATAAAAGTTGTATCTGCGTATAGTAAAGTAATAAAATTGTTGCTCATTTTTAATTTAAAAAAATATAAGAGGTATAAGACAAAATATTTCCGCTCGGAGAAAGTCGCCCGTCGGAATTTAATATTTCAAAATTACTATTTCAAACTTAATTACTTTCGTAGATTATTCTAGAATATACACGAAGACGTTCATTGTTTTCTGCTAATACAACTCCGTCCAATGGCAAATTGAAATTTACTGTCAGAGAGCAATTTTGTCCAGCGCACGTCCTTAATTTCCTTTCGTCCAAGAATATGAATTTCATTCTGAATAAATGATTTTTACTTTAAGAGTAAAAATAAAATTAAATAAATTTGCTGTTAGAATACTGTTACTAATAAACGACTGCTTTATAAAATATTTTTGTATTGATTTTCAGTTATTTTGGTTGATTTCACTTATTTTACAGTCATTGAAAATGAGCTTGTCTGGTATAATACTATGGCCAAAGAAATGATACAATTAAATATTTATTTATTTCTGTTTTTTCTTATTTGTTTTTTTCTCTTTAGATGAAGTGACATAGGCTCAGACCTCATTCCATATTCTTCTTATACCTCATTTAATACACAAAAACAACTAAATCAAAAACGTTCGTTTAATTTTCGTCTTCAACAGGATCCGTTTACCTAAAAAGGTAAAAAGGGTTTACTTCTTAAGGGAATACTATGAATTGACTTAATCATTGTGGGCTTTGCGTATTAACCATCCAATAACTTTAATCAGATTACATTGTAAAGCAATTCAACTAATCGGATCTGGTACGAAATCAATTAATATCTATTATTTGTGGTGTTCTCAATTTCTCAATCGCTCGTACCAAATCGATTATTTTAAGATTGAAAACGAGTGAGTTTTTAATCACATAAGTTGCAAGTCGTATGCAACATCCGTCTATTTTTCTTAGTAAGAAGCAAAAGTACTAATTTTATAATTATAAACTAACCATTTGCCCATAACCACCAAACACTTTTTGTTTAATACTTCGATGAAAATTATATTCATAAGCTATTAGAATCTCATACAACTTTGATCGAACTAATTTCGAGTTTATGTTGGCTTCTGTTGTATGGATATTCAATACACATCGCTCCGCGATACAACTCTCTGGAAACTATCGCTTAGCAGATTGGCTGGTGTAAACTTTATCTATTAGAAGGAAGTTGGGGACTAGTTGCAGCGACACATAGCGCTTCATTATTTATCCAAATTCCTACAAGAGCTCACACAAAGTCTGAGAAATAGTTAAGTATGCGACATTTTAAAGAAACAGATGCACGATACGAATCTTTTTTATAATTGATGAACTAGCCTTTTACCACAATCCTACATTAATCAAATTTGATGACGCGCTGAAAAGATTTTTTTATAGATAGTATGCACTATTTTACCGTTAGATTATTATATTAATATAACGAAATATGGTACTCTAACTACCATATTTCGTTTTATTAACTTCGAGAACATACCCCTAGATGATGCAACCGGTGTTGATATTCTCGGCGTTGACTTATCGAGCAACGTTAAGTTTTATCTTTACTTGGAAGAAAAAGCCAATGTTCCAAAATGCTTGGTGTGGTCAGTAGAGGGAAACAGTATTACTTGCCAGCCCACTACAGCACACTAGCAGCATACTAGCTATATAAGGCGCAATTTAGGCCTCTTGTATCTCTGGGCTGATGCTCCTCAGTACCAGCTTCTTCTGCATTACCGAATATAACTGAGAGCGATTGGTCTAAGACCCAGCTTTTACTGATCCATGCACACCATCTTTATAGTTACCATGAATGGTAGTCGAACTTACCGAGCGGTTCCAAGTAACTTCCTGCTTCGCACGACCGCATCGCAGAATGATCTTTTACCAGCAATATTTCTAAACTAATACGACTTAGGTTCCTTCAAGAAGAGTACTTGCGCATAAAGAACCACATCTCCAGTTCCTCTGGTATTGTGAATCTTCATGGGCGTCAGTGATCTCTTAACACTGCCCCTGCCCCTTTCCCCGTTCACGTAATAAAAAATGTAATCGCATTAACGCCAGCAACTTGTTCCAATCCATTGGCGTAAGCATATTGAAGGAAGACTTAAACAGAATATAACATAATGAAGATCCCTTAGTATTCAACCAAGACATACGCCTTTCCCGTTACTAAACATTTTATTCCTTATCATTAGTTCTCGCAAGGGTTTTCATTTATTGTGAAAAGGAATGATTGATGACGTCAATTGTAACGGAAATGGATAAATTGAGAATTGTTAGTAATTTTCTCGGACATTGATTGATCACCAAAATTGGCTATTTTCAGTCTATAGAATTATATTCAGCGACACTACTCTGATTGAAAACATAAGCCATCTCGGCCTTTAAGCCCAAATGGGTTGTTTATTTCGATTATCGTGACAAATGGTAGCCAATGCTCTCTCATCGTTCCAGGTTAAACGCACTCTTTTACGCATATTGTCACTCTCTTAATATGTTCTCGTAAATATTCTCAATTAATTCCTCAATTAACTACTTGGTTGTTGGTTATTTTTAGGAATTATTAAAATAAATAAATAATAAAATTAGTACTCATTAGGAATTGGTACATAAAGATAGTATAATAAACTTCATAAGTTTATACGGTCCATTTTTTCCATTTCTAAGAAACTACGGTACAATGAACGAACGAATATTTTTTGTTGCTGAGAATTTGTCGGTTGTTAAATTTAGATTGATTAACGAGCGAAAAATGTTAACTCAACATGGTGTGTATACAGCTTTAAAAATTTCAACTTGATCGCATTTTATTGTCTCCTTAGTGGAGTTAGGTTCCCAGAAAACTGTTAGTAGTAAAACCTGCAAAAACGTCTGTTCTAATCTGATTTTTAATTTTTAATACTTATACACGCATACACTAATGTTATCTGTCTAGCAACTAAAAAGGTATTCACATACATACGTGTATAGCAGCATATTCATCTCAATTAATGATAAAAAATGTTATTAATATCATCGCCTGAGTTTTGAAGCTTTTCCTCGTAAATTAAAAACAATACTTTCTTAATAATATCACAAGTAAAACATTAAAGTCAAAACGATCTTCAAATTTTAAAATCAATTTTAGAGAAAAATCAACTTCATTTTTACAGAGACCTCATCGCGACTGAAAAGAGGCCAACATAGAATGTGCCGAGAATACTTTCTAAGGCACGTAAGTTTTCGTAGCAAATCCATTAATCCATTAGACATCTGTCGTATTTCGCCAACTTAACATTATTTGCTTTAAGAACGGGAAAGGACATATTTTAGGCTATTTAAAGAAAAAAAATTGTAAAGTAGCGAAATCGATTTACATGAATATGGATTCGATGGGTTATTATGGGTTACATATAAAAAAAATAGTTGCTAATATGGATGTTCCTTTAGATTATCTTTTATTTACGTAATCGTTGCTTAGTATGTGAGAGAAATTTGATCAATCATTCGTGTTTACATTTTCATACAAAAATCTATATAAGCAGTTTTTTTAATGTTTTCACAATGAATCACTATGAATTTTGTTTTTCGGTTTATAATATCTACACATATAATAAAATCGTAACTGATCAAAACTATTACAAGGGGTATTTACCAATACTATAGAACTCAAAACAACGATTTTTAAAATTTTTGTCTGTTTGTCGATTTGTCTGTTTGTTAAAATGTTCGCACTAATCTCAGAAACGGTTTAACCGATTTGGATGCGGTTTTCACCAATGTGTAGTAATTAGCTTCAGTCGTTAGATTAAGTTTTTATTTCATCTAAATCGGTGAATAAATAAAAAAGTTATATCAATTTAAACTGTTACGTTAAATATTTCTTCCGAAAAAATGCTATAAAATGACTATTTAGTTAACTGGGATGAAACTTTAGTTTACTATATATGATATTCTATAAAATGACGATGGTTCAAAGACGTTAAAAATAGACATTTTGACACTAACAATGTAACTTGACCTTCGATCTATATTGTAAAATCAGCCCATCATGGTTCTACTTAGGTTGGACGGTTCGGTTGTAAAGAATTATGTGTTTAATACAACGCGGATCAAAAAATTTACTTTTTAAAATTTTTACATTGTTGCTTTGTTAGGTAGCTAGATGTCATAAAATAATCTGTGGCGGACATACACACACACAGACACACACGCAAATACACACTCACACACAACATACAAAGATACTCAAACACAA
>DWLR01003464.1:0-13490 GCA_018246295.1 Papilio alexanor hazarajatica | reverse complement strand
ATATATATATATATAAAATAAATATCTGTTTTAATTCATTCGTATACATTGGAATTTTGTATATATTTTATATGTATAATAAACCCAGCCAAAATAATAAATTATATTATTATACTAATGTATGTAATATTGTGAAAGATAGGAAAAAAATCACAAACGATATGGTTTCCATATTGAACTTACCGGTATTTCCGTTAAAAGAATTTTGGCAATTCGTAAAATATAATGTTTAAATGACAAATTTGTCGTGTAAAATGATAATAAACTCATAACAAAAAATAAATGAATCAAAATGGCGGGAAGTTATAATTATGGTACTGGCAGATAAGAAAAAGTAATTTCGACGGGACGACAATTTTAATTGTTCGATTAAAAATGCGCGGTAATGTCGAGAAAGGTTACTTTAAATTCAGGCGCATCCCTTGATTTGTCATTATTGTTTTACAGTTGCTCTTTTTGGTAATCGCCCGACTCGCACGAAGTCTTAAAACAAAACGAGTTTGATCGGAGATACTTTTAAGGGTAGTGTTGAAATGAACTTACCGATTTTAAAATATCTCATTTTGGCATATGTCACGACCTTTGCTTTTTTATTGTCTTTGGTGTAAGGCAAAGACATCTTTATTATCTAGATGTATTGTTTTTTAAAGGTTATAGTTGATGTTGTCGTAACAAATACAATTTATCTTGCGTTTTTCTGTGATAGTTACCATTAATGACGTTCTAAGATGCGTTCGGATATTTTACTTTTTAATACTGGAGTGATCTGGGTAAGGTATTATTTAAATCGGTTCAGTGAGCAATTTTTAAACAGAGAAATAATATATGGTTTAATTTAAAAAACTTCATTGTACACATGTACAAATGGCGAACTTCATGCCTATGGGCATTCTTACCAGTCGACCATGCATTAATTGAAGAAAAGGCAAAGAGGTGCAGTAAATAAAGAGGAGAACTAATAAAAAAAAATCTAATACATGTATACATATATACAAATATAATTAGATGAATACATACATACACAAAACATATATTATTACATACAAACATAACAAGACAGGACTCCCATCTTCAATATTAATTGTTAGAAATTATTTGTTCAGGGAAAGGCAATGATTCGAAAGAAAGCGTTCAAATACAAAAATTTAGAATACTTAATGCAATATTTACATGAAACACTGTGATCACCAAAATTAAATTGTCTAAGAGTCTGTTAGAATAAGCGTATATACTGAGAGCTGTAGACTGTAGAGCTATTGGTTGGTTATGAAATATTAGTTTGTAAGGTTCTCTTAAAGTTCATTCAACCCATCTTAAATTTTATATAATTTCCAACAATCATAATTCCCACGCCGAAACGAATTTCGAATCGATTTAGACGCCTCTGTCGTTCAATATCGATTTTCAATCGATTCAAAATGTCGATCGTGACTAAATCTTTTTTAACAACGATTGATCATCACTGCCGGTGAATTGTTAAAAAAAGAATCGAAACTTGTTTGTTTGTGTCCACTTCTCTAACAATTTGTCTCTGGTGACAGTTATTAATTTTGCAGAAACTTAAACCTAATACAATTGTGTTAGAGTAAATTTTTGCATGTTTCGTTTTCGTACGGAATCAAGTAAACCTTAGGAGCGGGTTATGATAATTTTGTTCGGTCAGTGAATGAGGCCTGTGTACTTCGGACTTTCTTTCCGATGTATTAAAAAAAGCCAGACATTATTTATGTACTTTCGACTGCGGGACTTGTAATTTATTAGCCCTTTGATCTCTTTGGGATCGACTATTTTGTGTGGTTCAAAATTTTATAATATTTTGAATTGGTAAGAAGGGGTTTATTGCCAGTAACGACACATTGACGCATCAGTATAGGTTTCCGATTAATCTTAAAATTGTACGAAGAGGAAAAGTCTTTGCAACCATGATAAATTGTAAAATCACTCATTGTCGGGAATTAAAACTTAAACTATATATTAGCAATAAAATCTGTAAAATTTGTTTAAGTTTAATGTCATCTGTTAGAAATATAAGAAATCATTAAATACGTCAAATCGCAGGTGTTTAGGTTAAATATATTGATGGTTAAATATGACATTGGTTCTAAAAAAAAATTCTGTCCCCTGCCACATCAATATTGGTGTAACTACATACCTCATCAAAGCATCAGACGTTTCAGTTACATAAAAATGAATACAATAATATTCTACTTCTTATCTCACACTTCAACCGGTGAGGGCTGAATGACGCAAACCCGATAGCTTATCGATTTTGACTATCGTGGGTAACCTAATATTATACGGTAACGTAGAAAAAAGTTATATATGTTATTGTCGCCTTATACGGTAGTAGTTTTAGCAAATAAACGAGCGTAGGCAAGTGGGTGATTGGGTACTATAGTCAAAAGCGGAGTCACATCATATATATGTTATCAGGTTCGAATACTTTTAATATTGACTTTCTTTAACAACGTAAAAAAAAATCATAGAGTTCCGGTACCCAAATTTCAGCAATGGATGGTACAAATATAGAATACGTAATCTCTTTCATTAAATCTTCGATTGCTTGATTTTTAATACATTAATTGTTAGCAACACAGAAAGAATCATCCTTTTTAGAACTGGCAACACCATAATACAAGAAAAATGTTGGCGCCAAAAACAACCGTTGTTTTTGGCGGGCTTATTCGGAGTGCAAAAAAGTTTCGCTGCCTAAAAATTAACATATGTATTAATAAAGTGTGTTTAGGTTTAAATGTTTAGTTTTGAAAGCGTTAAGTGTAATGTATAAAATTAGTTTGATATATGTGTAGTTTAATTCAAATTATTTTTTTCATTTTAAGAACTTCGTGTTATCGCTAACACAACGCTAATAATGAATTAAACATAACCTAAAAATGAACAATTAACAAACAATCGATTCCTCAATGCGTCTTACGAAAACAAATTAAAATGAATGCAATAAAGATATGGGGTTTACCTTTGACTTTATAGATAGTACTGGCCCACTCTAAATTGATGAATGACAATCAAATAATCAAAGGGCCGTTTATCAAGAAAGTCGTCCCAGTGACCCCGTGTCACATTATTTCACAATAACGACGTTATAACGTTATAGCGCTTACGTTATTCTGCAATTGAAATTAATTAGTAATTCGCACAATGAGATTTCTGTTACACTTTGTACATTCGTTGTATTAAATTCGCAAATCACGCAAGAAATAAAGATAACATAATTGTACGTTAATTTATTAGTGATCTGTACTGATTTTGTCCGGACATTTTATAGTCAGAACTAAATAAGTATTCTTGAACAGAGCGTTAAAATAAAAAAAGTCAGTCATTGAGGGCAGCTGTCAAAAATATTAGATAAATATGGTTCCAAAATATAGTATCAATTTAAAGCGTTTGATACAAATAGGGTTTTATTTTATTAAAAAAAAATACCCTTAGCCTTTACTGTAAAGATCACACAGTTTATCGATATACTTGTGGATTAAACGTCTGTTCGTTATTTCATGTTTCTGCAGATTAATACTTCATGGAGTTTATAGCATTTATTTTATTTTAATGCTATATTTCCAAAAAGCGTCATATGCCTTCAATTAACCAACGAGGTACCTATATAAGTAACAAAATGTTCGAGTAATCACTTTCTACAACGCTCGTTAAAGAAAGCGAGAATGTTGTCAATATTTGTCCAACGTTCGTTTGCCGATGACCTCTTGGAATTCTACTGACCCATATTTGTGTACGAAATTTACAAGACGCTCGTAAGAATGTCGGTTTCCATGTGTGTTGCCACCATCTTGCTTACCAGCATATAAGGTAGGTTTTGCTTTATTTGCGAATTTAATCTTTGCTACTTTTTCAACATTGCAATTTTAATGTTCTCTTAGTATTATTGGAATTTATTTCATTACAAATTAACAGCGGCACATAATAGAAGGAAATAAACAAGACAATATTTAGTAATAGAACGTAGAAAATTGCCTTGTAATTTTTTCTATAAATTATTCGTATTTTGCGTATCGTCGTGTGAATGAAATAAATTATAGAAGTTTTGTAACGTAAAACAAGCTAGATATTATAGGGCTCGGCATTGCATGGTCTAATATTTTTCAAGGATCGCATCTCAACTACATTAATTTAGCGAACATATTTGTTCTGCCAAACAAAACTTTCGCTTGTATATTATTATTTATATAATTTGCCATTTTAATAATATTATTGTATTTATTATGTGTATCTTGTTTATAGTAGTTTTTGTATTTTATATGTAAGTGAATATATGTATATAAACATGGTTTAATTTTCAAATTACATGTGTTATTCACTCTATGTTGCTAGACGCCTGCACTCAATTCCTCGCCACATCCGGAGTTGACTGTGAGAGAATGCCATAAGGCATTAAGTCCGCCCTTTGTTTTGAATTCAAACTGATTTTAAAAATTTGTAAGTGATAAAATTCATAAAATTATTATAATTTTAATGTCTTTATATACGTGTAAATATAATAAATCATAATATAAAGTTGTTTTGTCAATCTTTCTTTATTCAATGTGGATAAACAACATTCGGAACTTGAAATTCGTTGTTTGTTTTGATTTTGATTCTTGAACTAGTGTAAAACAGGTTTTCGTCTAACCGCTTGGCGTAATAACTATAAATATTTATTTACTTTAACCGGTTTCGAATACCATTCATATTTCCAATGTTTCGTTCATAAAACTGCCTATGAAATTAAACGGCTTACTTCGATGTTTTAAAAAAATAGACATGTCGGTCTAAATGCAGTAACCCGAAAAACATCTGAAAGATTTTTCATTATATTTTCACCAATAGATAAAGTGATTCCTGAGGGAGGTTTAAGTTGGCTTCGTATATAAATTATACAATTAATTTTTGATTTGGAATGGTATACACAAATATATATGTTTGCTTTTACTTCCATAAAATTGCTTGATCATCATGACAGGTTTTTTTTATTATGCGATTTAACTACGATATAAAATATATGTCTTCAATGCAGTTCCGTGTAAAGACATTAAAATTAACGATCCTTACAAAACTCCCCAATACCGTAAATCTACTTATCGACATCGCACAAAGAACCCCAACCGTAAATCCAATAATCAAAGACCCCAACGGCGAAGGAATTAACTAAGTATTGTTACGGATAGATATAACAGTATTTATTGCTTGTTAGATCAAAAAATATTACGAGTGGCAGAAAGTCGGGTAGTGCTTTTGACTATGGGATTTAAAAAAAACATTTTGATGTTTATAATTTTATAAATTATGTTGCATTAGATATTTTTTGCTCAATAAATTCAAATTACTTCGAACACGAGGTACATTCAATATTTAAAAAGTAATGTAAAAAGCCGTATGTCTTATTTCAGCGGGTAAAATAATGTTTAAGTAGGCTATCTCTTTATATCGTAGTAAAGTAACCAAAAATTAGAAATTATTAGATAATAGCGTAACGTCTTCTTGCTCAATTATATTCACTTCACATCTTCCGGTAGTGTGTAAGAATACAATGATACTCGTATCCAAATATATCCACAATTATGATCCCATTAAGGGCCAATGCCAAACTTAGTGAAGTGTAACTTGATTAGACAAAGAGTTAAGGCCAGTTGTTACCTTATATTAGGCCTGTTGCACAACGACCGGCATAATTTGGACCACCATTGAACCGTATCGACCTTGTAAACGTAAGTGATCGACGATAGTGTAGGATGTACCTTACATGCTCTTGACACATTGTTGGTACGATATATTAGAACATGATACATTTCGAAACATGTCATTCTGTCTATTAGATCGGCAACTGAATAAGAAAATAAGATAAGCAAAGATGTACTTACCACCAGATACTTAATTTGAGACCCAAAAGTGGATGAGTGATTTTTGCTGATTTTTTTTAAACGTATAAACCACTTGAAAGTTATATGTACTCGTATGTAATACACTAAATCCTCTCATGTACACACTGTACGAAAGTCGAGCTTCATTTTTGAAATTCGAATGGGTATGGAACACTCTGGAATTATATAAATCTATCATGATGAGATTCAAACTTTTCTATAATAAGAAGAAAAAAATTGTTCAGCTCTGAGAGCAGTCTATAGATTTTAATCATCTTTTTACTTTTTGTGGCTCACTGCAACCTCTACTTTTGTAAATAAAAATTTAAAAAAAATGTTTTTATTTATAACCCGTTTATATTTCGAATATGTTAGTTCTTTTATACACCCCGGTTAAAATTTAGCTTGAATTTGGCTTTATCTTATAGTTTGTGTTTTGGTTGTCGTATATTTTAGGATAAATAGCGACAAAATCACCTTTCCATAACATAACCTCTAAATTACCCACGATTGATGAAAGCGTATACCAATATTCGGTAAACATCTTCGATAAGGAAAGTGTTTCGCAATTCGAAGGGTCTTATCTGGTAGTGCTCTGGCGCGGTCGGGACGGGTCGGACTATCAAGTTTATTAGTTACAAGCTATATTGATATCTGAGTGGGTTTCTATGTAATGCAAGGGCTGTTTATGTTCTCTAGATTGGAGAATGTGAATTTCATATAATACATTTTTGTTTTTTAATTTTTATTATTATTTTTATTTTGACCACCAACCAAGAACATACGAATTCATTCTAATTCGATTTTTAATCGATGACGTAATGTCAAATCTGACAGTTCATTTTCCCGCTATTTTGACATAATAAATCAAATCGTGTTCTTCTAATTTGTTTTACGTTACATCGCGCTTTGTTTTTTTCTTTCTTCCCTCTGAATTTTAAAGTCATTTTTATCAGTATTTTGTTTAAATAGACAAGAGAAATCAAAACGAGTTCGTTCTATTTGTTTCACTTTTTTATTGTATTACACTATTGATTAGAAAATCTTTCTTCAGTAGTGTGAATAGAAAAGTCTCTTGATTCGTAATGTTTCATGACGTGTATCAAAATTGACCGTTATTTTACCAGATATTTAATTTTCACAACTTAAATTACGGCTAAATTCACGTGTAACCTGATGTATGTACCGACTAGTTTACATTTAAGTCTAATGTCACAGTCCCTTTTCCCGCCATTTTATTCCATAGACAAAAGCAATGACATCGTATCCGTCCATATTATTTTCACTCCGTCACAACACTGTTAGTACCGATTCTTAAGTCGTTACGTTACCAAAGATCAAAGAACGCACGGAAGGAAGCTGGGATAAGTCAATAAATTCTTAAGTTTATTTTTAAAACACCAGCCGTGGCATAAGTACACGTTTCCTGGTTCGATAGATGGATTATTACAGAATGGGCATGTTTGTTTTTTATTAGTCTAATCTAAACTGACCGAACGAGAATAGTATGGATTTTATATGTTTTGCAACTTTACACTTTAGTCTTTTATTATAAGCATAGTTAATGTTAATTAAACTATTTTACGTATTTTAATTAATTTATTTATTTTTCCACACCATCTTAGGTTTTATGTGACAGAGGAATGTATATAGAATATTATTATGTATAAAGAATTTTTAACAGTGGTTTAAAATGGGTTGGTAAAATCGGAAAAGTCCTACGAACTCAAAATATGCAAGCTTAACTAAGAAATACTAGTGCGTTTTTTTCGATTAATGATATGCAGACCCATCTCCTTTCCAATCCGTACTTCTATCCTTTTTGGTATCCATTCTCACCATTTTGCCAGACTGAAAGGAGTTTTTTTTTGTCCGTCCCACTGTCATCTCCTGTAGACTAAATGGAAGCAATTTTGAAGAGTGAGATCTGATTTGTTTCTTATCCCTACCCGGAGTGTCATAGCGCGATAGTCAATCCGGTTTATTTTTTTTAAATTAACTATCCCTTGTACCTACACAAAAACCAGCTACGCATTCCTACCTCTTCTGATTGCGGATGTTGGTTGATAGCTGTGATCATTTAAAATCAAGTGAGCCGCCTCCTCACTTTGCGGCTTGTACTATTAAATAACTGTATATAAATTTAATCGTTGAAAATTCTTACGCCAGTTCTTAATGCAATTTGCTGTTCTCAGGGTAATAAAAGTCATCGGCCTTAAAATTGCCTAATCAACAACGAACTATTATAGAAAACTATTTGTGTGTTCTTTAATTAAATTTTATATTAACGATTTTATATGCACCTATAAACTTGTGAAAAATATGATTTATAGATTAATTTGATGCATTCAGTTTATGATGAATTTTCATAAATATAAATATTTTATATTAGATTAACTGTTCCTTGTATACAAAATTCTCTTAGCTATTCACAATTGCTTTTTTATTTTAATTAAATAGCTAATTTTAACGTTAATTGCAATGCCATCCATTTCTTTGTTATCAAATAAATAGTAACTGTGAGAATATATTTGATACCAAATAGATTCTTGAGGGTTTAATGTACCAAATATTAGTCTCAAAATGTAGACGCTACTATTAAAAATATTTTCGAAAATCGTTGGACAAAAGCAGTTTTTTATCTGTACCTTTAAAATACACTTAAAAATCGCAACAAACCCGCAATCATCAATTTTATTTTAATTTACGCGACAAATGCATTGTTTTATAAATAGAAAGTCTATTCCACTATAATTCATTTCAAGCCAACGATAAACAATAGCATAATTTCTGTATTTTAAGACATGAAATGTACATAAATTCAATTAAATTTAAGCGCGCAGAGTAAATTTCGTGTTAACGGAACGCATTTGTATTCTTACATTTGTTTTTTAGGTTATTAAATTCTAATTGTTATTTGCACAGATAAATTAAATTCATAATGTATTGCATTTGTAATTTTTTAATTAATTGCTTGATTTCTATATAATTATTAATTTTATAATGTTTTGCTTACAGATTTCCGAAAGTGCCTAAAGGGATGTGCCTTCAGTGAAAGTGGAACTCAGTGGCTTTCATAATAGAGTTCAAATTTTGTTAGTTGGATAGATTCAACGCGGTGCTGTACTGTTGTAGTGTTTTGTTCTTGCGTGAGAGATACAAAAATAGCTACAGACATGGAGTTAAGATGGATGCTGTACTGCACGGCGATCTTAGCGGTGGTATGCTTCGTACAGAATACAGGTATGCTGATGCTGTTTTATTAAAATGTATGTTACGGACAAACATTTATTTTTAATTAACGTGATTTGATTGGATTTATCCTTACATATTAAACTAGTATCCATCTTTACGCGCCATCGAATGAAGGGATTTATTGCGAGTGCAGTAAAAGAATAACGCGATAGTTGACAGCGTCAGTTTTTCTGTCTCATTTAAACATCGTCACTTTAAAAAAAAATGTGTGAATAAGCTAAAATAGTACGCACCGTCTTTCGGTCACGTCGCTTAACATCAGGGATTCAGATCAAGCTTTAGTTTATTATAAAACAAAGAAAAGTGTTGTATCGAAATCGTAATCTATAATTTTTTTTTCATTCAATACAAAAAGTTTAAATGTCAAGTCAAAAATCAAGATGACAGGTGTCCCATTGGCGCGAATATCCGCCATTTGTTTTTTTCTTTTCTCTATGGTTATGTTATCTGAATAGATACTTTATATTTATCCGCATCGCGGATTTAGTTTTTGGCACGATCTCCAAATTATCGAGTCGTAACGAGGTCATTGAACCGCTAACTCTTCGAGCTAGTCAAATTGGTTGGACAAAAAAGTTCAGAGCAAAAAATACGAGGAAGTACACAGTTATTGGTTGACTCATGCAAAGTAGACCACAATTTTGTTTCACTTGTATACGGTACATGTCAGTAAATATAAATTAGTTTTATTTACAGATTCCGAAATAAAAAAGTACTCGTGTCTAGAGCAAAGTAAATTGTAGGAAGCATTGGGAAAGGCTGGCAACAAAATTACTTCCCCTTACAACGGCCCGAGCTTTGGATACCTCTGCTATCAATTTCGTGTATTAAGAAATCTGTGTAAATATGTTTAAATTGGCTAATTTTTGTATAAACAGACTTTACATTCAGATTGATCACAGGACCAACCAAATTTAACGATAGCGAAAACAAGTCAGTAATCCTCACAATTCGATTTGCTTTAAAATTCTGTACATATAATACATACGGACAAAACATGTTTTTACTTTACTTAATCCAACTCAGGTTACAAGAAGTTGTTATTTATTCCTACTTATGTACTTACTGTGTAATACCCAAGGGCAAATGTATTTTTGGTAACACCTTTAACTACAGCTTATCTATAAATCAAGTACTAATTCTAAAGCAAAATCCTTGCCCTACATTTTTATTTAAGCCCTTAACGAATGTGACAAATTATGACTTTTAAATGCCCATACAACCACGTTAACTTTTTGTAATTTATTCAAAGAAAAATGCTTCAAAATGGATATCAATTTCAAGATCAATTTATTTTAATACATATATTTGTAAATCAATTATGTAGCCAATATTGCGTCAATATGTAATGGTATCCATAGACAGCATCAAACTTTTTTAATCGATTTTGACGTTCCGTTAAACTGCCGCCGGCTGACATTTGATTTGGCGTCATTACCACATTCAATGTAACGGTAATTTCATATAATACTGTTTAATTTAATACTCTACGTGTGTCCGTTGTATTACTTATTATTTATCTAAGAAGGTATTGCTTTGTAATTGGTCGTTTGGAGAGTCGAAAGTGCTTTAATACGTACTTCTATTTAGAGTTTTGACAACTCGTAACTCCCTGACATCTGATAGTACAATTTTGGAACATAATTTGATTTTTTTTATGTTCTGATCACCTTTAACTGACAAGACGAAGTTTAGGCGATATGACGGCTGGTATATTTGTGCTTACTGCCTTTAAAAACAGTTAAAATTGAAATTTAATTGCGTAATTCCAATATTAGCAAATGCTGCTAAGAAAACGCTGTAACAGAAAGAAATTGTTTGCCTGTCCGTCGTTGTTTATAATGTATTTAAAAACGCTGACTATATATTATATTGAAGTCAACCATTTTATTATTTAATCAGACCGAAACACTGACGCTAGCAAATTTCTTTGCAACTGCATAAAAATCAATACAGTCGCACCCAAAAAGTCACGTCAGAGGTCAAAGAACTTTTCAAATTAATTACGAGTTCATTACCAACGTTGAAAATTTTAGCTGTGCAAGAGCTATGAATATTCAAGGTGAATGGATGTGGCATTATTTTTAGAGTTAATTACATTTTTCTATAGTCCAATTTATTTTACATGTCCGAGAGAATATGAAAATCTTTACATCCCATACTTAGTAGTAAAGAGCCTTTGTTTTAAGACGCAAAGCAATCAATTTTTGTTTTATTTATATTTTTTTCTCTAGTTAGGCGAAACTTACGCCATCTCAATAACTGTCATTTATCGAGACTTTATTCTTTTATTATTTAAACAGTTAATATTCAATATACACGGTTTTATTTTAGCATTTCAACTATCAACGCAGCTGCGTGAATATATCGTGCGATATTTCAAACCTCGAGTGCATCAACCTAATTCACCGACATATGGCATAAGTCTGGATGATTAGTTCTGCATATATAGAGCAAGTACATTAATACACATGTGCGAATTACTCGATGTTAGTCGATTCGAAATGTAACGGACAATTGTGCGAGACATTAATTCCTCGTGTGGGATACTTACATTCTTTTAGCATTCATAAGCCTATAGATATCCACTGCAGAACATAAGGGCCGCTTTAAATATATGTTTTAGGTTTATTATCATCGTAATATGAGACAAAATAACATTGTTTTTGTTCCCTGGGGTATCTACAATCAGATTAACAGAAACTATGAGCAGATTAATTAAATGGTCTGAGGTTTGTTAGAAGGGTACCCTCAAATGAAAGTATTATCTGGTCTCGAGTCTTTGGACATCATGTCGTTTTAAACGTTTTGGATGTGTTATATTCAATAACTGCCAGCTCATTGGGATGCCTTGTGAGTCGAGTTCTGTATAACTTTTCTACAAGAGAAGATAGGATCAGAATCTATCTGGAACATTTACGATACGCATTGGAACAGAGTACGGTAAAGTTTCGATGGATATCATTTCGCGATCTATGTCCATTTAATATTCTAAACGCAGATAAATACATGAAGATTATTTCTTGCTTTTGTTTTTCAGTTACAAATATCACAAAGTTATTCCCACCGAAATAGGCTTTAATTGGGATAAGCGAAACTGAATGAGATATATTAACACATAATATAATTTAAAGGAAATATATGTTGTATGGAACATTTTACAAATCGCGCGTGTTGCTATAAATACATGCCGCATCCATTTGTCAAAATTGCGTCACGAATGAAAGTGATCCTCGTAAAATGTGCGGGGAGACAAAATGGACGCACGCACGCAAGAAATGTATAAAGCCTGATGCTTTTCACGATATCAGGTTTTTGAAGAGAAACGTGCAAGTGGACATGTTGTTTAAAGACATAACATGTGTAAGGCTTATTGGACACATATGAAGTATGTTTTTAATACAATTTATCCACCGATTTAGATGAAATAAAAACTTAATCTAACGATTGAAGCTAATTACTACACATTGGCGAAACCCGCATCCAAATCGGTTAAGCCGTTTCTGAAATAAGCGCGAACAATGTAACAGACAAACAGACAAAAATTTTAAAAATCGTTGTTTTGAGTTCTATAGCATTGATAAATATCCCCTGTAATAGTTTTGCTAATTTATTTTCCATGTACAGACACCGATCAGTTACGATTTTATTAAATGTATAGATATGACAGAAAAACATATCATCACCAGATCGTTTTTTTTTTACCTACTGACTACGTTAGTATTTTGTTTGTTTTATGTTATAATTATGTTATTAATGCATAAAATACATTATCACTATTGTTAGCGGGTGATTTTATTTACTATATAAATAAAAATGCATGTATGCCTGTCCTCTACGCGTTCCTAAACCATTGTGATGAGACTGGTATACGGTGGTTTGGTTCTGAGGACGTCCGCGAGGGTTTCTGATAAATATCTATATTTGTACAAATGAGAAAAAAAAAACTATTCGTTTTTAATGAAACTTTTTGCTCTATACATTGATATAATTTTGAATTTTTAAATTGTTTTACTTTATTACATTCATATTTAAAGACATTAATTCCTCCTGTGGCATAGTTACATTCTTTTTTAGGATGTTGTAAAAGAACTATCTAAGCCCATATCTATGGGTTTATAGAATGAGTGTTCTGCAGTAGATGTCTATCCACTGCAGAACATAAGGATCGTTTTAAATATATGTTTTGGGTTTATTATCACCCTAATATGAGACAAGAGATCATTGTTTTTGTTCTCTAGGGTTTCTGATAAAAATCTATATTTATACAAATAAAAAAAATATTAAAGAAAACCGTAATATTTGTCAAAAGCATAAATATATATATACGAGTATATATATATATATATATATATATATATA
>DWLR01003463.1:0-13492 GCA_018246295.1 Papilio alexanor hazarajatica | reverse complement strand
AAAATAAAATATTATTATTTAAATCTTTGCATTTTTTAATATTGATTCCAAGAATTTTTTGATTCACCCTCGTAAATCCCTTTAAAAGTAGAAAGCGGCTACTTTCACCGTCAAAGACAAAATATGTTTACACAATATTGTCTTATACTAATTTCTCAAAAACCAAAGCATTTTCAACCTTATTTCCTTTATCTAAGAATGCCGGTAAGACAATATTGAAAAGCATTAACTAATCTTAAAAAAGCTTCGATGTATACGCTAAGCCGGTTCGTACTAATTAGTGTTAATCAAATAATGTCCTATCAGACACGGAAACTAGTCGTTTCCGCCGTTTAATATACAGCTTATAATCATATTTCCTCTAAAAAATGCTTTACTACGTTTTTTGTATTCCTTTCAAAAATGATGGACAAAACATTCTTTAATTTTTATATTATGTAACAACGTGCAAGTTTTGTTACTGATTAAAAACTTGTAGCAACGTTGTTTGAGATTAAAAACATATAGGCATTTAAGTCTTTGGCGTGCCAATTATTAAGAGAGAAGTTTTGAAAACTTAGACAAAAGTTCTGTCTTAACATTACCTTTTAAGTTTTTAAATAGTAAATATAGACTTTATTATTTCAGTATTTAGAATGTCTCCTAAAGATGGTTTCGTTGATTCTTCAAGCAGCATACATGACAATTTAATAGGTAGTATAGTATTTTTTTATTTTTTTAGAGGTTAATTAAAAAAAACAATAAGCCCGACTGACCCTGTACCCCTGACTATGACACTCCGGGGAAGAATACAAATCTGTTATTAGACTAATTAAGTAAATTAGCCTAAACGGCTGAACCGATTTTGAAAAGTCTGGTGCTCCTGACTCTTCAAAATCGGTTCAGCCGTTTAGGCTCCAAGAGATCGCAGTGGAATGGAAAAACATACATACATCTTCTTCTTAACATATCTCGTGTCTGAGCGCGTGGCCGACGTAAGATTTCTGATCTTGACAGTCTGAAAATGATCGCGTTTTTGATGGATTCGTCGTAAAACCTTCTCGATTGACACTTTTTGAGTCCAACTTAAGGCCAAAATGCGCTTGTATTAAACATCTCAAAATAATAGAATATATACATACATATATACCGGCAAATGTAAGAAAATTAATAATAAATTTTATTTGATCGTAAGAAATAATGTCTTGAGAGAATATTTATTTATCTCCTGCTCCTGCGCACAGGAAATGACAAGTCTTAACAGATGACGTTAATTTATGATTGATTGACGCGACTTAAAAACATGAAAGGCGTCTTACCGATAGTGCTTCCAAAGAGTCTTGTCTCAACTAAGGTTGGCCATTGTTCACTGTTCTCACGGATTCGCTCAGCTTCATCTAAGTAAAATAAATCTAAAATTTCATATCCATATTCAAAACTAGAAAATTCATAGGTTCCTCATACAAACTTTCAACTACTATTTCGCTACTTTTATGTTTTATTTTTGCGATAAATGGTAAACCTTCATAGGTTTTTAATACGTACTAAGCGTAACTAGTGGAAATTGGTGTTGCTTAAAAGATATAATGAATAGATATGACCATTGTTAGTTTTTCACTGGACTTACCAAAAGGCTCCATAAGTATGAGGAGCCTATTGCTGTTGCAATTGGTGTATGGACTGAGCAAAGGTTTTGGCCGTTGAATTTTGTTCATAGGTATCCGAAACATGGTAACTCACTATGATGTGTAACGTAAATTTTAAAAATTATTGTAGATTGTGTATTTAATTTACTAACACTTCTTAACCAATCCAAATAAGACTAAAGCTCGAGTAAGAAGATGGTTTACGAGAATAGTGGAAACTAGTACAAGGTTCAATGAGAATAGTATCTCAATCGTGCGATAGCATTACCGACCATTACTTTCTAAATCATTTTACATTATCCATTAATAAAAATAACATGGCTACCCTTACCTACCAGTAATGGCAAGGTAAATAGTGAAACAGCTCGCTGTTATCATTTGATAACCGCGTCTCACAAGTTGACAAATTCTTGGAATATTCCCACTAATTACGCACTCTTCTATGTCATGTACTAGAATCGCTGTCACAGTTTATTTAAAGACTTTATTTGTTCTGAATAATTGCAAGTAAATTATCATTCACGAATGAGTTAACATTATTATTAATTAAGTCGAAAGTTAATTGATTTTATAACATTACTTGCCTAAAAGCTGCACAACCGCTACTACATCTTAATACAAGGTGTTACTGTTTCGTGATTGTCGCACCAACCATTTCTTTTGGTCTTAAATTTTGTGTGACGAAATAGTTCTACGAACAATAAAAGCCATGCATACTTTTTACCAAATTTTACCAAACATTGTGAAACTGTGAAACCAATTAACTTCACATGAAATAATTTGATAGGATTTACTTTGTCTAAATTTGTATATAAGTAAAATTTGATATGTCAGAACAAGCTGTCATATTTTAATCAACACCGTTGACATGTGGACAAATAAGAATGTTGCTAGTAATGTCTATTCTAGCATGTAAAAATAGAAGAAATAACAGCTTGATGAAAGAATTGGCTTAAAGAGAGTGATGCAAGTAAAATTATAAAAGGAACAAATTTAATAATATCAACATGTGAATCTATCTCTTAACTGACGACCAAGAATACATTAAAACGCCTGCTTACCTTTCTTGGACAAGAGGAGTTAAAATTTTTATCTATGATTTATTTATAATATGAACGTCACAGATAAAACACGAAACAAATGACGGCGACAATGATTTAAATTTGTTTTATTGAAAACAAGATAATCTTTATCCTGTTTTACCCGTATATACACAACTGTTACTCTTGAATTTATAACTTGACCTATGACAAACAATTGAGATTTTAAAGCAATTTCTCGTATAAAGGACGTGAATTTTTTTAACATGCCAAATAGAATTTACTATCTTTACTTATAAATATAATACGATCTTGTGGATTATATACCTATAATGGATTGGATTGGAATATAATCCCTACTTGGGATAATGTTTTTCCCTGGGAAATTTTTTTGGGATAATGTGTCCGTTCTATGGTAACCTATAGCTGTGAACAAATGTCAAAGCATTTATGCTTTGATCGACTTTGGAGAGTGAGGTGTCATTCAATTCATATTTTTCCCCTGGGTATCATATGGAATGTCATACCGTTAATTGGGCTCGTTGTTTTTTAAATTTACTTTTTCGTATTTAAATTAACTATTTCATATATTAAAAGCTGGAACCAAGGATATTTAATTACTTATCTAAAAGTATATGATATGCCTTTATATAGGATTTTCGTATTTAACTTCAAGCTTAAGTTCCTTGCCGTAAGCTACCAAGCTAACAAGCTAACAAGTATTAGATAAAAAATCTTTACACAAGGCATCATATCAACTTTTATTTGAGAACACTCTCAAATAATTAATCCCCAATAAACCACTTTTAATTATATTATTAAAGTTGGTATTTATTATATTTCATTTTTATCTGACACAGAAAAAAGAACTTTTAGGTAATCAATAATTAGTGCCTTTGTCAAAGTTCACCTACATATATTATAACTTGTGTATAGAGTTCAAAACTAAATTAATAAATAAATAAATTTGGTCGAAGAACTGAACAAAGGAATTGATTGATTTTCTCCAATAATTAGTTTACAATTAACTCAACAAGTTCGTTAATAAACAAAAATGTCTCCGCTTTTAATCAAAAGACATTTATTCGGGGCAAATATTGACTTCTATAAACGTCGAGTAGTCAATATTTGTTGGCAAAATAATGTCTAAGTCTCTACAAATTAATTCAGATTCTTGCCTGAATTGACTGCTGATAAATAATGATAACAGAGTAACGACAACCAATCCGTTGCTTAGCACATCTGGAATTTTGGAGTTTTTACTTCAACTTGCTTTAGTTTTTTTTTTTGAACTCGCTTTTTTACTATTTATTTATCACTCAATGTAAAGATATCTTTGGACAACATTTTTGCTGTTCTGAACTTGAATTTGTCCAATAAATGGCTTAAAAAGTTGAGTACAAGTATGAGCACAACGCGACCTAGTTAAAAATTTAAATTTTTTTAGTTTATTTGTACATTTAAACATTTTTAGACACAGGAAACAGAAACAGGAGTAACAAGAAGGTTACAAAGATTTTTTTGCCGCCCAACACCTGGTAGGCTGTTCCAAAACGTTTACTTTGTACAATAAGGCGCTCACTAAATAGTAATATGAGTAAAGACAAACATATATAACAAGCGTATAATAGTCCAGCAAGCAACAAATGGTGAAACAAAAATTATTTCGCCACGCTAGAAGAACGAACGTGGCCTGCTCATTAGTAGCTGTTGATCCTGAAGGCACGGTTAAGCGATGATCGGGCGGACATAAGCGGGCTTAAACGAGCGCTAACCATTGGCGAAGTTTATTTCCATATGTAATTTTCCATAACAAATGACCATGAGTTGCGGTCGTGCAAGTTGTCGACTCGTAACGCGCTAACAACTCCAGCAAACATAATTATCGAAAGTCGCACGTACAAACGCTGTTTGATCTCGCTTATTGTGCAACACGACCAATTACAGCCTCGTAGTGAAATTATATGCCTTGCGTTATTGCCGGACTATGCATACACAGGCCGAGGACACCTCACAGCTTAGTCCCCGGATACTCGTCTTGCGTACAGTACGCGATCATTTTGTAAATCTAATCTAAATAAATTAAATTAGGTAATCCTTTTTTATAGTACAAAAAGGCAAATAGACTGTTATATGATAACCGCACACTACATTTTAACATCTACGTACATTGTTACAAATACGTAGCAAGTCTTAGAAGAAAGGAAAAAGTAATAAGAAAAGCACCTCACTCATCAGTTAAAATGTAGAATCATATGTACTTAAGCAGTATGTCCCTGGCGCCTAAGATTCTACGCGTCCCGATAGCGTGAACCCAGTTCTAACACCGACTGGCAAAATTAATCTTCAAAAGATTTTTTTATTATCCATTATTCTATATCATATCTCATTATGTTACAATTTAATTTATTAATTTGTATTTTATTTATAATATTATTTGTATTTTACATTTGTAAACATTATTGTGTTTGTATTGGTTGAATACATAGACACGCATGTAAGAATTTATGTATTAATAAATTTCTGTATTCATTCTTTGTTGCCACAGACCTGCACACAGTTCTCGCAACACCCGGGTTTGACTGTAAAAGAATGCCTAGAAATACACCAATAAAGTGTAAATGAAAAAATAAATGAAAAATACACTTTATATTGGTCTACAAAATGTTAATAGATATAAACTAAGAGTTTGTAATTATTAACTGTAGCCAGTCGTATTTCCAAACCAATAGTTTCCAAACTAAGGTTTGCTACAAACAACGTACTTCTATTGTTATGGATTCATGGTTATTTGAGATCACTTAATACCCTATGGTGTATGGCGACCCTTTGCATATTCTGCCATTTGTACCTACTACATATATGTGTTCCGAAGAACGGTTTGTAACAATTAATTCGGTATCGTTAAAATGTGGTACATTAAAATAAAACAAAGTTCCGAATTACATTACCACGACCATCACAGTTGGCATTCCACAACCGTACGGTTTTCACGCAACATCTTGCCCCCAACAACTACTTTGTGGAGTCACTCCAAGTATTTCCGAACCGATACGACTATGTTCTTCAAGAAAAAAGCATAATTCTTCCGTATGGGTCGCCAAAGGCCGCGGCTACTCTATTATAAATATCCATGGACCACTGTCTTAATATCACATGACGCGGTGCTCGTTTGTCCTTTTTTTCTAAATTGTAAATGCTGATTTTAATGTCCATTTAAGAAGAGAATAAAAATAACATTTTCACAGTATATAATACACGACATTCGAGCACAAGTTCGATCAATTACACGTATATCGCTAAACAAATATGTTAGTTTCGGCGTGTTACACGAATCTTTGCGGACACAAATTGAAAACTCAAACAGTGGACTTACGCTTTTGGCGATAATGCCTCGTTTGACTCGACTCGACCACCGTCCACTGGACTAATATGACTGCGGAATAGAAATAAAAAAGTCATTTATTAAATTTGTTCAATTTTCTATACGTTTCATTAAGCTTATGCAAATGTTTTTTTTTATTATTATTCAAAATATAAATTAATCGTCTACTTATTGGATAAATTATTATTAATTTACAATGACAGAAAAACTAATTTTTAACTGCAGCACCCTCTCATGTTCGGTAAAAACTTTTAAATTCTTTATTAAATATTTTATATCTTTTAATAATAAACGAGCAATTCTTATACACCTGTATCGCTATCAATAGATGTACATACTAAAAATTCTTTGAGATGCCGCTATGTGACATTATTCGAATACTAAATATAGGTATCTCCTGAAAAAAAAAGAAGCTTGTTTGCATAATAGAAATTAAGCATCATCTTGATCTAAGGTTAGTAAGCTTGTTTCTATTTACAAGCTGTTGCTATTGTACAAGCAAAGTAAACGCACCTTCACAAAAAAGGGTATCAGAGGGTCACATCACGGGCGAGCCGATAATTTGTGCAGTCGCCGGCCGCACTCAGCTCATTAACACGTGTGATATTATGGATACGGACACAAACTGATTCAAGAACATGTCTCGAAAATCATGTAACAAAGCGGTATATTTAGGAAGAAAAAAAACAGGACATTCAGTTTATTGTTTCACTAAACGGATGAAGTACGTTATTAATCTAATACTAGTCAGAATTTTGTACCTAGGTAATCTGCCTAGAAGCGCATTTGATCGCTTCTTTTGCAAGCGTAAAATGGTGTAAGTATAAGAGACGTTCCAACATTTCTATCGTGATTGGTATATGACGTAAGGATAGTTCTTTAAATAACTTGTAACCTACAAAAGTATAGGCTCACTGACGAAACTATCCATTATAACTTTCTTTGACTAAGAATAAGATTACCAATGTCCATTCAAAACCATCAATGAATAATAAACTTAAATTTAACCACAAACAGTTTAGTCACAATGTAAATACATATACCTATATCATCTAGTTTTTGTAAACACCGCACACCAAACACAAAATTACCTCAGAGTCCTAGACGATGCGAAACAAATATACATTTCCCCCCTCTCCCCCAGTATAAACAGAACTGACTAAGGATTATCAATTTCAGTGACAAATTACATAAGTAGCGTTTGTTAGTGAACCGAAAGCGCTTCAAATATAAATATTATGTTTATATATTGATAGAGTTGAGCGTTCGTCAAACACAGCCGTGTGCGGTGCCAATATTAACTCTAGTTATCAGGCCTTCTGAACCTGACTGCCAAGGTCATTGCCAGGGTTAACCGTGTACATTTACCGTGTCAATATTGAAAATCCTTTTTACGAAAACTGTCCACCTGTGAAATTGTGTAAGCCGCTAATGGACGCGTATATGGAGATGATAGGAAACAAAACGTAGCAAATACGAACGAGTCAACTTTTAGAGTAGGTACATACAAGTAAGTGGTTCAACACTTGTGAAATTATGTCTTAAAATTTTAAACATAGCAGTAGAAAAACCAGTAGCACCAGTTATTGCATGAATGGAAAGGTTCCAGGGCTACAGCGATCTCATAGGAGAAACCACTTTTTGCTTTTTTATTAAATTGCTACACCATCCCATATCTTTCTCTTTTTATTGTATTTGACCTACTGACCCAGATTAAGGGTAGTGTTTTTCCTATGTATATGTGTATATTCGTTCCATTGTAACATCCTGTAGCCTAAACGGCTTGACCGATTTTGAACAGTGAGGTGTCATTCAATTCATATTCTTCGCCAGAATGTCACACATAATAAATCTTGTCAGTTGTGTTTTTTAGGTTTTTTAATTCAACTGCAACTTTTTACTCTCTCCTCTTCATTATAGTATATCACTATTTTAAATGTTATGTATTTATGTTTTTGTAAACATTCACAATATTACCCGCAAATAACTTTTCGCTGTCGCGGAGTAAGCAGTTGGAAAACTCTTGAAGAGTTAAGCTCGCCTGTACTATATGTACATATAGTATATTACCTATTTTTTTGCATACTGTGCACAAAGTTTTAAATAAATAAATAAGTAAATAGAAATATCAAAAGAATAATAATGAAAATATAAAAAAAATAAAAAGGCGTATATTTATCGTCTATCCAATTTTGCCATTCAAATTAATGCAAAGCAGACAATCATCGAAATTGGCAAGTGTTTACCTATTGGTTATCAGTGTTTTAGAAGAGCAGAACACTTTCGTACAATAGATTATCATAAACTGTGATGAAGACTTCGAGGAGGCTTCAGAAAGGAAAACAGCGGTTTGTTGATTCAAAAGACCAGTGATAAGCTTGCTATCAGAAAATCCCAAGTGTTACCTGTCATGGCATACAAAAATAACTATTATGACGTAGTAGTTCATACAGTTGTATCAACACGACGCAGCCTTCGGTTGTCATACGATAGTGTTGCAGTCTACGAGAATACGTTCTATAATTGTTCTTTTGATAAACGTAAATTAATTCTAGTGTATAATGTCTTAAGCACTTATCATAATTTAAGAATAATAGCGCATAGCAACTTATCTTGGCATAACAAATGACGCAAAAGGATACGAACTTAATTATTTAAAATAATATTGTCAGTTGAACCGAAGATATATATACCTCCACATACCTAATCTGGGTCCTTCAATAGTTGGTAAGTACGTAAAAACCCGTCAAGGTCAAGTGGCATTAATGAAAAACGTTTCCAACGTTATGAGTTTAAAATCTCCGTATTTGTAATTTAAAAGATGACGTTTTGTGCTGTAAAATCGTGCAGAAATCACCTAAAAGTTATGAAACTACACTACGCACCACAGCATGATTTTTTTCTTCAGAAAAAAATCTCACCTAACCATATTTGTGGTAGAACCCGGAAAATATAGTTAAAATAATAAAAAAAACAAATAATAGTGAAAAAAAATGTTTTTTTTTATTTAGTTCCATATGTGGCACAACATACCTATATTTGATACATAACTAGGGGTGAAACAGACGGATTTTTTCTACACCAGAGTATATTTCAAAATTGTACGCAAACCCTCGATTATCACAAAGTACCAACAGTTTATACCCCCGTTTATGAGGCTTGTTAGGTAAGTATTGGCGTAAAATGTTGGAGGCCTTGGTAGCTCAAATATGCTCATCCACTGACAATGCTTCTCGCTTATTTATAGCTAGACATTTTTTTAATTTAATGCACTAATTGGTTGCCATTGATTATTGCTACTTTCCTTACATAATCATAGATGTCATTACTTGGTTGAAATTAGAGATAATATCAATTTTATTGGTTGTCACTCATATGGCTCTGAAAGCAGTGTAGGGTTAATTCTCTCACATCCACACAGGCACTACGAAAATCGAGCTTCACATTCTAGTGTCGAATTTATATGGATCACTCCATCTGTCCCCAGCGGTATTTCCAAACCAATACGATTTAGGGACCTTCAAGAAGAGAGTGTACTTCCTCCTTAAAGGCCGGCAACGCATCTGCAGTTCCTCTGGTGTTGCGGATGTCCATGGGCGCCGGTTCACTTAATGTTAGGCAACCCGCTGCTCGTTTGCCTACCTTATTCTATAAAAAAATCTAGAGGTATATAAATCATTGAATCGAACTTTTATTAATAGCTTATTTTAAGCCATTAAGAGAAACTTCTTTTTTGTTTTTTAAGTAAATGATTATTTTCAGTATAGAAATTTATTGCTATAACTCTTATCATAAATAGGATAGGAAAAAGTAATCATAGTAGAGAAGAAATATGTACGACTTAATCAAAACGTTATAGAAATTACTTTAACAAAAACATTTTTACAGTACAAATAACAATGATATGTCGTTACAGATTTTGATCGATTTTAATCTGTTCTTAGAGGCGATCGACAATCTGTGTGTTTAATATATTAGGTAAGGCAAACTCCTTGGATTACATTAACGGTGTTACCAAATATTTTCTGTGCAAGCCCCGTCGTGTGTGCGCTGTGTACATATGTGTGTTTGTGTGTTCTTCTGTGTATTGAGTATACATTTAGCTTGGCCTAATAAGAGGTCGCTCCGCCTAAAATGAACCTCAGATGCGGAATATACTAGGAAAATTGCGTACTCAGTTCAGTACAGCGTTTCGAGTACGAGTACTTGTAAATACGCGTTCGAAAAACTTACATTTAAGTAATAAATATAAGTTTTTTCGAGAAACAGTCGACGGAAATCAAATTCAAGCTGGCTTGAACCAATTTTATAGTGTTAGAGTCCGCAACAAGATCTCTTACACGAATGGCCGCTAGACTGGTGAAATACCACGACCTCACAGAAGACAGGCGTGAAGTAGAAGAATTCTGCGTTTCTTCTGAGGAGTGAGATGCCGGAGGCCTAATTTTAGTCCTTTTCCTTTTCTTTATTAGAAAGGGTAGAAAGATAAAGGAAATTTGACGGGGAAGGGGATGGATAGGAGAAGGAAATGTCTATTTTTCTGTGTATCCCCTCCTTTGTCTATTAAAGGTAGGCAACGCACCTGCATCTCGCAAATGCTTGTGGCAGATGTCAATGGGTAGCGGTCACTTAGGTGACCGTATGCTCGTTTGCACTTCCTTGTTTAAAAAATCCATTATATGACCAGACAAGAAACAATAGAAAGACAGAGACAAGTGAAGAGCAATCAGGAACCAAGATCTCGGTGTTAGTTTTTAACATTATACGGAATTTTCAAATCTCTGATAAATATATCCCCGTTTCTGCTCTTGTCATTGTGCTATTTTATATTTTCGAGTGTTTTAAGGTTGAAGGAAAGTGTATCCTCGTTCATGTTTTTTGTTTCAATGAGCTTATCTATGTAATCTTAACATTGATTATAGTGTAAACTATTCTGTTTACTGTACACTGCAGTAATATTAGCATTAATATTATCAAAACATAAATTTAATTTTGCTTATAAACACGAAAGATTAATAAATATCCTGCGGTCGAAATGTTACGTGCTGTTGCTAACCAATCGTCTAAACACCTTGTGATCGTTATCTATCCCATCTTTAAGTGTTTTCCCACCGTATTAACACTAATATTCATTAACGTATTCATGCTAGATTGTGTGCCTTATCACGATATACACTAATTATGATTCACTGCCAAAGATAAATACAGGACTAAATTAAGCAAACTATTTAAATCCTTAAGTCCTCATTTGCGTTGTTAGAGTACATTGTGGTCGAGACCTTTATAAAACAGGTCTCCGGAGAACAAACTCTTGCGCAGTGCGCGTGCGCCGACCGCTCCGCAACAACATGGCGGCGATAAGGCAACGGCCATCTTGGCTTTACGCAGATCGAGGTTACGACGCCACGTTGTAAATGTAAATTATGATTTTATGGTCTTGGGGTTTAACAATACTTCACATTAGTGAGTTATTTATGGAAGGTTTAATTCTTTTGACTTTAGACAAGTATGTTAGGCAAAACAGTTATATATATTCTATTTAGTCGTTGTCTATGCCCTTAATAGAGAGAGAGATAGAGAGAGAGAGAAGGAGCATCCCCTTTCTCATTCCTATAAGGAATAGGAGAGGAGAAAGAGATATGATGGGACCTGCTGCACCTCACTAATTAAACGAAACGTATAGCAACAAGTAGGCATACATTTAATTAACACCGGCATTCTGTTAGGTTTTAAGACGAAACTAATTTAATCGCTGAAATATGTTTTACATAACATATTCCAGTGATTTAATTAGTTTTGTCTAAAAACCTTACAGAATGCCGGTGTTTGTCAGCCTAAGCTATTTTTAATCGCTCTGTAAGGTCGTAAATTCTACTATCTGATACAATATTCGAAGGGACGATAAGTATCTCTTTGAAAAAAGCTTTTTACTATGTGTATTCTATAAAATGTTCTTTGCGGACGGCATCTCAAAAGAATTTTTCGCACTAAATTTACATACCAAAGGAATTTCAAAATTCATAGATCTACGAAAACATGGGACAACGTTTTCTTAAACTCAAACTTCACTAGCTAACGCATGCTGCGAAATGGTTCATGAGCACAGTATAATTGGAAATTCGAAATATACTTTCCTGTAATAAGCGTATATACGACACGTTTCGTATAACATTTTCAAAATCCACATATATTAGTGTTTCGCTTATTACAATTAGATCTAAAGCCAAGTTTTAACAGTGGAAAAGTCCGCAATAACATTTATTGCACGAATGACTCATTCGATCGGTGAAAAACCACGACCTCACAAAAGCCAGCCGTGAAGTAAAAGTATTCTGCGATTCATCTGATGAGTGAGGTGCCGGAGGCATAATTTTAGTCCTCTTTCCCTTCCCACTCTTTTCTAATTTTCTAATAAGGTAAGAGTGGGAAGGGAAAGATGATTTAATGGGGAAAGGGATGGATAGGAGAAGAAAATGACAATTTTTCTGTCTACACAATCCTCTACCTATTAAAGGTGAGCAACGCATCTGCTACTCGAAATAGCTTGTTCCAGATGTCTATGGCTAGCGATCACTTTGGTGATGGCTTGCTCGTTTGTCACCTTCTGCTATAAAAAAACAGGTCCGGCCACTAGGTGACTCCACTAACTATGCTAAAATCCATTTTCAAAATGACTAAGAATTGTAAAGGAAAAAGCGTGACTCACAAAAGGCAAAGAACATCGTCACACGACAAAGATTTCGCAACACAAACATGCACAATTAATATTCAAGATGATAACAATTGCTATCTTTAGTAGAAAAACAGGCTAATCCCGGCGTTGAGTGAGACAGAGAGTAAATTTGCTGTATCAACAATCAACTGCCACCTAACATTGGTACGTATGAATTAGGCCGGATACATATGTAGCGACTATCACACGCTACACATTTTTATAAAATACAAAAGTAAACACATTCACACCCCTTATCAAACTGGATGGGCAGAGATCAAGAATATCCATTTTCTTGGCAAACTCCACATTTCTCTCACTCCTTCGATATAACCTACACAAATTTAATTGTCGATTACCGATGATCTGAATGAATCTGAATCTTTTCCAACAGTAGCTATAAAAGAAGCTTTAAAAGCTTTAGTTATTCACCAATTTACATATATGGAAATTATTAAAATTTTAAGCTATTTAATAAAAAAAACATAAGTATTAAACAATATACCTATACCATTAAAAACCATTTAAAAGGTAGCTCTAAAATATAGTTTTAAAGAAAGTCCTCGAATCTTTTATTCAATGTCGTATGTAATCTGTAAATCTAAGATAAGCTAAACTATCACAATTACAATCGTAACAAACAACCTCCTCCTCCTCAGCCTATGATCGTCCACTGCTGGACATAGGCCTCCCCCATTGATAACATCATTGGGGGGAAATGTGCCATAAT
>DWLR01003462.1:0-13492 GCA_018246295.1 Papilio alexanor hazarajatica | reverse complement strand
CATACTTTGATTAATTAAATATATTTTACAAAAAAAAAATTGACTTTATATTCCTCCCGTACAAAACGCCAATTTCACATTTAAGGACCTAATATAAATTTTTCATTTCGTTATCCTATCATCTTTTAACGTATTGTCGTAAACTTTCACTTATCCGCGAACCAAGTTCCCGCGAAAAGACTTGCAAAAAACCTTAATTATCGAAAAAACATTATTTAAAACAATAATTGATTTGGGTAACTTTAAAAGATCGCTAATGTGAGTGACACCAAAAATTTAATTATATAAAGTCAAAACACAAATCACACAAGTTAACAATTTCAGATTTCTTTTTATTCCAAGCTTTTTATCAGCTTGCAATGTTTGCGTCCTGGTCTAATTTTGCAACTGAATTTTAAAACAGTTATCCTCAACCGATCGAGATGAAATTTTTCATACACATTAAGTTTGTATTATAATGCATGTCGAGCTACGAATGAGTGACGTTATTTTTATTATTATTTAAATATCTTTCTAGTAACATTTAGTTTGTGTAACAAAGTTTACGCATGTATTCAGACACGAGCTCAAATCAAAATCAGAGAGCTGAGCGTTAAGTGTTTGAGAGCAAACATTGTACACTAACCAAGCATTTGTGGAAGCCGCAGTTATATTGGAAAAGCCTTTATGATCATTGAACCAGAAATGTGATTAATTTTTCGCATTTTTAATCGTAAAATGAAAACTTGAAATCCGCATTTTTTTTTTCATTAGTAGAAGAAGGCAAATTAGAAAGGCCCGAAGAATGTCCGTTTCATTGTGACTATAGCCTAAACGGAAAAAACGAGGCGTCATCAGAATCGCATTTTTATCGCTATACCAAAGTGTTATAGCTAAAATGATGATGTGATTAATGATGATATCCACACAGTTAGCCATTTTTTTAATTAATTATTTATTCCTATTATAGTTCAAATTTTACCGACGTGTGAAACGATGAAAAAACATACAAGCAGTAGAAAAACTCTAAAGTCGTAAACTGTTTGACTACATTTAATTAATTATCTTTACATGAAATTCGGTTGTAATAATGAATTGAGAATTTTACGCGAAATAATTCCATCGGCAGTACACGTTCAGAAAATGCAAATGAAACTATTCACTGCATATATTTGTATTCAGTGTGCCCTCACGGTCGGGCCGCGTTACTTTCAATATGTAGATGTTACGGACAATAACCATATTGCAAGATGTGTTTTTGTCTCCTTTGAGTGCCGAATATGCAATTTCATATAAAGACAATGGAATATTCGATGATGTATCAGTGAAAACAATCGATCTCGCGACATTATTCTTTTTATTCAGTTACATATGTGCACTCAGTCCACTAGATAAGCGGTCGGAGAACCGCATCCACAGTCAGACAAGTTGAAACTTAAAAATAAATAATCTTCTATATACACATTCTATATAAAAGGAATGTGCGTCAATCACATAAAAACTACTGTACGTATCGTCGGTATAAAACTATGACCAATCGACGTGGAATTGTAGTAGATGGTTACAAACTACAATTTTTTTGAAATCCGTCGATCCTTCCCATTTTTTTGGGTTAAGAAAATAAATAAAGGCTTCATTTACTATATTGGTTGCCATGGTAACGTTTCATGTTTTGACAATAACAACTTTTAAACACATCCTATCTAGTCGAATTTCTTATATGCGGAATCATCATCTCCATCATCATCATCAGCCTGTGTGAGTCCACTGCTGGATTAGGCCTTTCCCAATGCCTTCCATAAGAATAAATGACAGTAACTATTTTTATCAAAAGCAATAAGCAAGAATTGAGTTTGTTTTAGCCGAGTATTTTAGTAAAGTGTTATAAAACTATTCCTACGTATAAGGTTTTAAGAACATAAAAGTTTGTAAGGCTGGATAGATGTTGGGATGAATTTGTTACACGTTCATGCTAAATACGAACTGGGAACATGAAACTTTAGACAAAGCTTCGTTTCATGATGTAGACGAGCACTAACAAAACATTTTTGGAAATTCCACCTTAATAAGAAAAATAATTAATAATAAAAAATCTTTAAAAAGCAGACAAAGCGAAAGCAAATGCTAGTAGTAGTTTATTTAAAACACCTTTCCATTTTTGCCACACTTATTTTTCCACAGATTATATACCATTTTTAAATATCGATTATTTTAGATCGACGTTTATACGAGTGGGATATCAGCATATCATCATTTTTGAAGTTTAGTTATAAACTTGCAAGTTTCGGACTTATTTAATAAGAGTTTGAATATTTTTTTTTTTCTTAAAAATGAAGAGTGAAAATGTTTGTGTTAATAATAATGCAAACAGGGTAATTTTCTATTATTATAAAATTTACGGTGACATAATTCTGCTGTCATATAATTTAGCCATGTTCGGAGTGTCGTGGAACATCCAGTTTTTAATTAATTACTAGTTAAACTATTATAACCTTAAATATTAACCCATTCGCTTCGGGTTTCCCGGAGAAACCCGCCACCACAGCTCAAGACTTATTTCATGATTAAATGAATCCAATTGGAATAAATTTCACGTACTTAGTACAATCTATTTAAAAAAAAAACATTCTCTCGAACTGACACAAATATGTGGCGCTGGGCTATAGATAAAAACTTAACCTTGCAGCCCATGTGTCACATATATGTGACACATTAAATTAGGAAAAATTGAATATGGGAGAAAAAATATATTTATAAATACAAGTTTTCAATATGATATGTTACTTGCTCTTCTGAACCGACCTATTCAACTGCTGCACAAACTCTAAATAACCTAATGCGAGGGCAGACCAAACACAGTCTTCAAACATTTTTCCGTTTAACTTAATAGTATTGCCCAATGTGTTTAAGCATGCCTTATTAAGTTGACTAAAAACGTCTGTCACATATCTGTCATATGTTACGTGGGGCTGTGGTAATAAACTACTGTGTCATATATGTGTGACAATAGGTAATGAACGGGTTAACTACGCAGTAATAAAAGAAAAAGTAAATACAGATTATCGCAAAAACAGTACGTATGTAGAACTGTTACATGACATTTTCGCGATGTGTCAAATCGCGTCACAATCTTCGCGTTCGCCGCTCACGTAAAAAAGTAAGTAGAGCCACCGCTAGCCATCAATGTCCGCAACAATTGAAATGTCGCTGAAAGAAGCATTGTTTTTGTATTAGAATAAACAGGAAACGCGTGAATAGTACCTTCAATACCCTGTCATCAATCGCAGAAGTGTAACACGTTGACTGCCATGGGGGTCACCGGTGACCGGCACTCGACTTGGCGACGGCGCCGCCGGTGATCGGCGACGCCGCAAATACAAAAAGTACATAATTAGTGTAAATATTGACACTGATACATTTTTCAATAATACCATTGTTACTATAATGGTTTGAAGAAATTAATGCAATATAGAACACACAAAAACAATTTTATTAGTACATGAAAAATATACATATTATCAGTGCATATTGCGATGAGAAAAATTCACGTTGGCGCCTTGGGCAAACCATGGAAAATGCGCCTGGCAGTCAACGTGGTAAACATTACTTCACACTAATGTGCTTTCTTGGTTATAATACCGATCGAGTCCATACATTCGTGCAACAGTTGCTGCTTCCGGCTCTACCATTGTTTAACTATTGGTTTGACTGTACGCGATTTCTTGCTAGTTAATAAATTAATTTATGAAGATCACAAATTGTTGTACTCACACATTTGTAACATAAATTTCTCATGTCAATCTTCTTTCATTTAACCTTTCAACATTTAAAACCACCAATAAATAATTAATAAACATATTAACCAATAAAGAACCGCCGAAGCCGACCATTCTCAATTTTGAGAACGTGTTCAAAACTGAGAATGATTCTCTCGTATCAACATACAAAGAAACAACAGAATTTTGGTGGTTTAAAGAACATCCGTAAACGACGAGCGTGTATGTTTAGATGTATGTATGAATAAGGAAGAACCTAGAGAGTACATCAGGACCGTACTAAATAGAAATGCGTAATCTCTACCTATCCCTTTACGTTATGGGCGTGAGCTTATTTATTTATCTAATATAATTTGTTAGTATTTTAAATGGATTGCACGTTTTCTGTACATTAATACAGGAAGCCTATGAGTTTGTGAATAGCGGAGCGATGGCACGACACAGTCATTAGCACCCAAGACTGTATCGTCATATTTATTCTGACGATGTCTTGTTGTGGCACTAAAATACGCTACATTTACTGGTTACGTTATACTTTACAACATGTGATAATAAATATTCGTTATTACGTTTTTTTTCTCTATTTTTATTACTCTATGTTCAAATATTGTAAATTTCGTACCAGCGAGTTTAAAGTAATATGACGTGACGTTGTTTATTTTTATAAATTCCAATTTTAATCTTATTTATTAATTAATGATATAAATTGTTAATGATTAAATACATAAAACGCGTATTTATATTAAAAATGTTATGACTAAAATTTGAACATGAAATTCGCAATGGGAAAGGATTGTTTCTTCGGTGATTTAAGAATATTTGACATCATGTTTCTGTAGTTTTTTCCACAAACCGTAGAAAGTTTATAAAGTATATTAATAAATAAACTAACTCATCGATTAATGTTTAAAACAAAACATAAAAAATGAAATATAAATTAAGAAAAATATACCAAAACATACCTACAGTAAGTCTTGGAAATGTAGAAACAATCGCGCATAAATACTTTCAAAACAATAAAACACAATCACTGAACTAAGTTCTTAAAAAGTTAAATTCCTTTTACTTTAAAGAATAATTAGGCACAATATTGACACTGAGTCCTTGGCAACCCTCTCTGACCCGTTTACGAGAATGTTTAAGGAAAGAACCGTTAACCGATAATTCCGAGGAGATGCGGAGCGACAAAGCGTACATCCTTCTTCGACGAACGCATCGCGACTGAGGCAAATCCCCGCCGCCCGCCCTAACTTCGCCACCGCCCAAGCGAAACACGTTTAATACCCCAGTTAGGATTTTTAATACAGTTGTTTCGCCAACGTACGAATGCGTTACCTTTTGATCGTTATATTCGCCATGTGCGTTGATAGGATATTCACTATCAGGTGTTGGCAATTGGCATATTTATTTATATTCGGCAATAAAGCACGCATGATAATACATTTTGTATTTTGTTGTTGGGAATCATAGGTAGCATGCAAACTATTTAATTCGAATATATATCGTAATTTCTTATTAGTCTTAATTGATTTACTATATAAAAGTAACCGGATTTATGACTTATTTGAAATAAATTTTAGTTTAATGAAAATCAGAAAATTAATATTTGTAGCATACTGCATTAATATGCGTAGCTGTATTATATATACAGCTCTCAACTTTTAATAATCTATAATTAAAAAAGAAAACAACTGATAATTCTCATTTCTCATACATCGTTAATTTACGTTCGTTTAAATCTTGACAACTAAATAATTGATTCATTTTATGGAAAAGTTACTTACTAATATTTGATTTCCACTATTTTTTATTAAAATCAACATAACAAGCATTATTCCTCTTTAGTCTAAGGCTCTCCGGTATTAACCCCATGTATTGGATTACCATTATTAGGGGAGTTGTTGCCATGGCAACCATATTTAGTAATCGGATAAAATCGCTTTACCCTAACGATGTTATTGAATTACAATCCTGATCTATGCGTGTAAATATTATTGTATTAATATTAATTGTGTTATACTCACGATTATTCAAAGAAGTCATATCTCTAATAACATTAATTTAGGACAGGCAAATAAAATGCACTTGCATGCTATGTAATGTGTGAAAATAATCGTTACGAGTAATTGGATATCCGTGAACTCTTTAATAACATTAACTTAAGTCGCTGGTTGTAATGGCGCTTTACTTTAAAAGAGTAGCCAGAGTTTAAAATAGCAGGAGGTTCTCAATTAGCTTGTACTTTTTTACGTTTCTTACTTCATTACTTCGACATTTATGAACTGATTTAAATTTTTTCTTTGTTGAAAAGGGGACGCATCTATTTAGTTACGATTGTTACCTCATAACTTCGATATTAATTCGAAATAAATATTTCATAAATATATCATAAATTCGAAAGGGGACATTTTAATTTTTATGCCTCTAATGGCAACGGCGTTCGAATGGCATTGACATATTGATAGATTTAAGCCCTGTTTTGATTTAATGGACTTGTAATAAGACATACCGTCTCTATAAATAAATGGCTGAATGGCTTATAAATAAGATTATATTGATTTTAAATTGTTTTTGTTTAAAAAAAATAAGAGGTTATTAATTCATAGTGTTATGTTACTTTTATGAATTATAATTATGTCAAAAAATATTTTAACAGTAGTAGAGGCTGGCAGCGGACGTAGCTATTCAATTAATGCAGCAAGAAAGATAGATAAGGTTATATAATCTATCTATCTTTCTATATAATCTAGGTTTCATATGATGATTAAAGTTGTCTTATCATCACAAGGCTATGTTAGAAATTATTGCTATTGCTTATAGAAAAATATTTCTTCATACTCTAAATATTTTTGTTGAATTATTTTATTCATTACAACATACAATTTATTATCTATATTAATATATAAGTCTGTAGAGTTTTGTATGTCTGTAATTTAAATTCTGTTGTTAAATTTTGTGATGAATATTCATATACGGATATAAAGCAAGAACATGTGATTGCGCTAAAGATAGCCTATATAAAATATCTGTATGTCTGTCCGTTTGTTGTATGTCCCGCTATAACTTAAGAACGGCTGGACGGATAACAATGAAAATCGGTATACAGCAAGAAAACGTGATTGTGCTAAAATTTTTTTTATTTATTTAACGTTTACAAATTTGGGTACAGTTTAAACAAGTAACATAGCATCGATAAACCACTAAGGTTTGTTCTTAATGCTATTTAGATTACATCGATACGTCGTATTTATCCTATTCCTAGATTGACAAACCAACGAAACCACAGTTATAAATAATGGAACTTGTGGAGACGTGCGTGTTAAGAGAAGTCGTTCACAGAAACAATCGGTCAGCGGTGGCGTGCGTATCGCGGCGGGACTCAAATTCGCACTGTCCTCCGATGCGCGCGCAACGGGTCAGTGATCTCCGCTCAGCTATGCGTTGCAATTCGAATCCACCAATCAGAGGTCATGAAACTGTGTCGATGCGCGCGACTCTGACCACTCGTCCAGCACCTGTGTTTACTTGTGTGTATTATGTAAATGAGTGTATGCGTGCTATGTTGTGTGTTATGTGTAATTGTGGAGTGTTCTCGATGGATGTAGAAGGTCCCCTACAAAATTATCATTTTCAGTTCTCTCATATTTCTTGTCTTAGAGATACTACTACATTCTGTACTGATCCATCAACTTGGATATTATTGAAATTTGAATGTCAGTGTTATATTGAGCTGTAGAGTTTAGGTTACCCACCATTTTCATTACTTTATTTATTTCATTGATTTTTGTTACCTTTATTTCTTACTGATAATTACACAGATTAATTAAATGATTGCATACATCAACAACAGATTGATAAGTAATTAAAGCGTCGATCGATTTAGGGCACGGACTACGGACTACCGATCATGAGATCGTGGGTCCGAATCTCGCCCGCCATTCGACTATTATCGCTTCCTAACCTAACCTAACACAAGCGCTTCAAGCTTAGTTGGTATGGTTTAAAAACAATAAAGTAATCCAGAATTAGTCAAATTTGTTTGAAAACTGTCAAATCACTCAAGCTATTTTTAACAATGAAAATAAGATATCAAGATTAGTTAAGTAAATAATCTGTTAGTCGTTGAATTCAACTTAATTAAGAAAAATCGCGTTGAATTCAACTTAATTAAGAAAAATCGGATGATAATCGATTCGGCGCTAATTTCTCTTATACCAACAGTTTCACGCTATTTCCGTTACTTCATCAATCTACTTGGTTTGTATTCTATGTTCCTTTTAATAAGGTGTGTTATTAAATCGTAATCATTGCAAAATAGTAACGTATTACTAAGATTAATACGGAACTATGTTTAGGTATATTATCAAAGTTAATGGCTTTAATGGATAGACTTTCATAGATTTGAGATTACATAGACTTTGTAGGAGCTGTTAGTATTATAAGCTAAAGCGGTGTACTTAAAGAATATAAAGTCTGTCGCGTGGTTTGCTTAAAATAATAAGTAGGTATGTGATATAGTTACTTTTGATGTTTCATTTCAGTACCAATGAAAACTATTTCTTCTGCGCTCATTTCATCCATAGCTCTAGCTTTCAAATTTTGTAGCAGCGCAGTTTCGGTCGCTCCAAAGCAAACTGTCAAAATCCTTACTCCAGTTTTTTCAAAGAATTTTCCGCCCTGAAATCAAAATTTCCTTGTTATTAAATTCTTCTAGTAAAGTTATTTATTTTTTATTCTCTTCTTCTTTTTATTCGTATATAAAATAGTTGGTGTTTTTATTTTCGGAAAATACATTCGGGAAAGAGGTATTGAGATTGTAGACATATCTTTAAATAATTTGAATATAGTAATAATCCATCCATCCCTTCACCCATCTCGGCCTATGGTCGTCCACTGTTGGACATAGGACTCCCCCATCGATCGCATCATTGGGGGAACGTGCCATAATTGCCACGCTTGTCAGGCGTGTTGGCGATCGCAGTATGTTCCACCGTACCAAGGAAAAGAACGCCGCTGTCCATCCTTCGGTGGTCTTTACATCCAAACACAAGACAAACTGACATATTCATGCACACAAATGTTTGTTCTGGGTGGGAATCGTACCAACGAACTGCGGCGTGAAAGGCAAGTATCTTACCAACCTCGCCAACTGTCCCGTCTAAATTAAATAATAAATAATACGAATAATAATGAATAATAAACGTCTAAAGTAATAATAATGTTTGAAAATAGCTTATAGACAATATTGTGACCATAGAATCATGGAATATCATTATAAATTATCATTTATAGCAAATATCAGCGACCAAGTGCTCATAAAAATGAAAATCAGCGTAGTTTACAAAGTTTAGCTTAAAAAATTTACAAATATATATTTTATCCAAAAAAAAAATGACCATAGGCGTATGTTAGTTTATTTTAAGCTAACTTACTGCTAGGCTTTGACTAAAATGAAGAACCGCCATTTTAGATCCATTGTATATTGAGAGAAATCTATATTTGTATAGAGCGACGATCGAAGACACGTTTATGATGGTCCCTCCGACACCACCTTCGTCTTTTCGCATATGCTTTAGACCCTTTAATGTGCAGGAGACAAGCCCTTGCTAAAATAAAAAAAAATATTTCATTAAAACATGATTACCTAAATTATTAGATAGAAGTCCTGCATAATGTTCAGTGAAAGTTTTACTTTGTTAACTTTTTATTTTAGTTAATTTTGGTGAAAGTTGTAAAAGTACTTTGCGGGTCCTTGGTCGGTGCAAGTCTGACATAGCCATCCTACTCCTTGCTTCCCTTGTAGGGAAATGCCTTCGCATCACATCATGCGAAGGCATTTCCCTACGAAATAAAAGATAAAATACATCATTGCTCTCTCTGTCAAATCTGATGGGACAGTTTAGGATAGCTTTCCGTAGAGAAGCAATATAAAAAAGATATGTACTATTAAGTTCTTACGTGATGGATATATGTTAATATTTGGTTTACTAGTTGGTTCCATTTAGTGTCTATGTAAATAGAAGAAAGTTTTATATTATTTAGTTATATATTATAGCTTTCTCAATTCTATAGTAGCAAGTTGTTATTTTTATGTAACGTACCCAGTTGACGTCGCAGGCTTTTCTCCATCCTGTAGGGCTGTCGACCATTATTCCAGCGTTGTTCATAACCACATCCAACTGTTTGAACTGCCTGAAAAGCTTCGGTTATTTCTTTCTCATCACCAACATCACATTTTATGAATATAACTTTATTAGGATATGTCTTGTTTAATTGTTTAACCAGCTCCTGACCTTTGTCGACTTGTATATCCAAAATAGCAACTGCCTGTAACAAAGTACTCTTAGGTTAGTCCTTAAAGACCGGCAACGCATCTGTAGTTCTTCTGGTGTTATGGATGTCAATGGTAGGGGTGATCAATTAACACCAGGAAATCCACGGGGGATGTCCCCGATATCTCAGAACACTTTAACAAAGTTTTATCATAATCTAATCAATGGTTTAGTTTAAGAGCGTACAGAGGACAAACATATAAATATTGATTTTTATTTATATCTAGTCAGGTCATATATTCCGTCAAAAACTTTTAATGTAATTAATCATACACATATGAAACATATATGAAATGAAATGTAATAAAATGTAGAATACAATTTTATTTACATTATTCGAAATGCCCTTCCCTAATTTGAATACACACCACGCACCACATTAATATCTAAATATATTTCTGTCGCTGTTTTAACCAGAGATGTTCGGAGAGACTCCAAATTCTAATGAGATTTAGCGCAGACTTTCTTCAACCAAATGTTGCAATATATTGTAGCCCTGTTAGAAGAGGACCAGTCTTCATGCCCCAATAAAGTCAATTCCAAGGGTGGTCAAGTTTTGAGAGCTGGTGCAGAGTCCTGTAGGAATATCTCAATGTCTGTTTTTGAACATTGAGAAAGAGGTTCTACTATGTTTGTTAAGACGGTATTTTGATACACCACGGCACTGGTTATTACACCTTTTTCACAGAAAAAACACCTCAGTTAAGCCTGAATATGAGACTCCAAACCATGACTGACGAAAGATAATGTCCTTGTTGAAACCTCTGAATACGCGCGCTAGCTTCTTCACTGCTGTGGGCATACACCTTATCATTTTGTTTATCATAACTTTATTGGAACAAAGCGCGGGATCTTTTCAGCCTATTTTTTACGCTTGTTCAAAAATATCCGGTGTTTTTACGATAAGATCGTAGTCCCATAACTTCATTTAACACTCTTTTGACCATGGTTCTGCTTAGCATCTGAAGAACAGAAAGAATTTCGTTGGATTCGCGCCTTCACTGCTTTTTATGATCACTGATGTCCTAACTGTACGAGGTCGACCGCTCCTCTTACGACCTTCGAAGCTTGAACCAGTATCAGTGTACAGTTTAATAGTGCGATAAACAAACGGTAGTGTTATTTTCAATTTTTGCAGTATATTGAAAATCAACTCTATCTTCTTTCTTTGAATTTCTTTTTCGTTTTCGGCCAGTGCGAACGTTTCATATTTTATATTCAGGCGAAGTATATCTGGCCAGATTTGAAAATTTAAAAATAATAATAATCTTTCGACAGAAACTATGATCCGACTATACATGAACGTACACTAAATGATTATTTTATTTTATTTTGGTTAAACGTATTTGTAACATATTTCACAAAAAATCATATTCTTGCATTTCTCCTTCACGGTAAATTTAAATACGCCAAATCTGTCATAAAGGCTACAATGAAATCTTGGTAGACCTTTATAAAAATAATTACTGATCAAGTTAATATAAACGGAAAGGTGAAAGCATGAAAAGCGGCAATCATGTAAATCTTAGGGTGTGAATCATTTAAATCAACCGAATCAAGAAGAACCAATACCCTTTCATTAATTTTAGAGTTAATTCATTAAAAAAATCATTATTGTCGTACCTTCGCTCCTTCTCTAAGAAATGTTTCGACGCAATGCTTCCCTATTCCAGAAGCACCGCCTGTTGCTAAGAAAGTTTTATTCTCCGGCGATATTAGATTAGCCATTTTCTTGTATCACAAATATTCGACTGACAATTTAAATCTATAAATCTTCTTTTATACGCGTGATAATATTTTATACGAAGCGAGATAAAAACAAATACGTAACTGTTTTTCTCTCAAATGATCACAGCTCTACGTTTCAATATGTTTGATACTTACGAGTAATTGATTAGTCTTAATTATTTTAACTGTGGCCCGTTCAAACGGTTAAATACTGACCGACCTGACAGAGGAAAGGCGTAAGTAGAAGTTTTCTGCGTTCCGGCTGATGAGTGAGGTGACGGAGACCTAATTTTAGTCCTCTTCCCCTTCCCATTCTTTCCTTATTAGAAAGGCAGACAGAGGAGAAAAAAATGACCATTTTTCTGTCTATCCGCCCTCTATCTATTAAAGGTAGGCGACGCATCTGCAAGTCGCATATGCTTGGCGCAAATATCTATGGGTAGCGGTCACTCTCCAAAGGGGACAATTATTATACTCCACCATCGCCGCATAAGCTTTGCGGTACCTAGATAACTTCTACAGCGTATCGTTTTGGATCGGAACTAGCAATCTTTAGAGTTAGACTTGTGATCCTATTTTTTTTAATTAGAAAGATTCACACCACATACTTTGTTCACCACCACAGATGATTGCGTCTTATTTATTTTACCTATCTTCTTCACAACGAAAGGAAACTTTTATAACATAATTTTTGTATTTTCCTCATAGCGATTTTTTGACCGCATAGAAGACGAGGGCAATATCTAGTTTTGTTTATATAATGTCGTAAGTTGTAACACATCGACTGGTTTTTAACAACACTAAATTGAAATAATAAAATTGTAACATACATTAGGTCATATAACTACTATAACTTCCGAAAGCTTTTTTCTACTGTACAACGCGCTCTCTCTCGTTCTATTCAACTCTATTCATTTCTATATTACTTTATAACTATAGGGGCGTCGTGGTTTGTGCACTTTGCGTTTAATTTGGTATATGAGGTTTCGCCTCCCTTATTATCAACTCTTTATCATTTTCCTTGAGTATGCAAAGAAATGATACATCGTAGCGAAGGTATCATACCGAGTAAGGAGTTTCCTGAAGAAGGCGCTACGAAGCAAACGAGCAAAGCTCTACTTTGCTCGTTTGCTTCGTTTGTAACACAATCATCCCGATCCATAAACAAACCATTATGTCGTGTTGAGTCGTGTCGCGAGATTACCAATGTATATTGGTGCTTATTAAAGAATGATTAAAGAATTAGGCATAGTTAACTGCACCAGAAGAAAGTCATTTGAAAATTTGTAATTGTATATATTTCATTCCAAATATTTAAATGAACATATTTCATTAAATTATATTTAGCAGTGTAAAAAGTTGCAAACACTTTTTAAAAAAAACAAGTAATTATTTATTTAAAAACAAAAGTATATTCTTTTTGTTAATACAACTTTTATCGCGCCTTATCTCGCGTACAGCAGAAAAAATTAAATTGATTAAGTAATATTGCAAGTCAAGGTGTCTTGATAACTTGTAGGTCAATTTCATTAAAGTACGAGGGGTGATCCAAAAGTAATGATAATGAAAATAAAACACGGTAATTAAAGTTAAAATAATTATTTATTTTTCTACATAGTCTCCTAACAAATCAATACATTTAGTCCATCTTTTTTCTAAACCCAGGATTCCCTTTGA
>DWLR01003461.1:0-13495 GCA_018246295.1 Papilio alexanor hazarajatica | reverse complement strand
GCACTAACTTTTGGAGTTTTATTCAATATTGTAATTTTTTCAAGGTGGTCTCAAACTTTTGGCCGGCAGTGTAAATCATATACTATACTTAGGTAACAACTAATAAAACAATAATATTTTGTTGTCATTCATAAAGGCTGATTATAAAGTGATATGCAACTGATATTACTCTCAAGACTGTAACACAACAAGCAAATTAAATCTTCATGGCAATATCCTACAATAATAACCTACGGAAGTCTGTGAAAACGTACGAAGATTTTTTTTAATTTTCGCCATTCTTATCATTCAACGTAAGAACTAGTTTATTAAAATAAAGAATAAACAGACACAAAGAAATCAGTTTTATTGCGTACGCTCTTTGCGTGACCTTTACATATCGATAAGGTACAACAATACATATCATACAAACATAACATCGACGTTGTAATGCGGACAAGTCATCTGGGTCATAGCCTATTTCGCAGAACTGCCCTCGCTTTGACAGTTAAGCATAAGTGCACTTTAATACGAGACGAAGAAGCCGGTCGGGTCGCTATTTTCATTTTAATTCGGAACAAATAATAAATATAATATTATGATACATTGATTAAGCAGAAAGCAAAAGCAATTTAAAATTGTAGCCAGCTACTCAAATAACATTTCCTTTATACATTTTCATTTTTCTAGAGTTACAAACTGAATAATTTTTATTTTAAACCATATACCTAAGACAGTGCGATTGGATTTTTTTTTTACAAATATACGTTACCCTACGCAAATGGGAAAAGGGCAGGGAGATGACACGTTAAAATGCCTGTTCGATAACAAGAAAAAAAATGAAGATGTTTCATTTCGTCTTCTAAGGATATAGATATATTTAGTTGCAGTGAGTCGAAATTCACAAAGGCTGCATAGAGCTGTGCGGAAGTTGTGTGAATTTATAGTTTAGTAGTGTATTTATTGTTTGATGTTCTATTGCTATTAAGTCAGAGTTGTTATTTTTATTTGTTATAAAAATTATACTTGTGTAAGTTTTGTAATGTTTCGTTAATGGAGTGTAATGTACGTATAACATCGAATTGGATTCGAATTTTCCTGTAATGATGTTGTATTGTTGTTAATAAATAAATAAATAAATAATCTTATTTAAATTTTAAATCATGTCATGGGGAGTGTTCCAAAATGGCACTTAAAAAAATTTCGGCGGCTGAGTTTCACTATCGATCTTCGCGACAGAACTCTAGTTTCGTACAATATCATAAAGACCTATTACCTCAACCAATAATCAGTATGTATGCAAGTGGCTATGACTTGAAACTATTACTCTTAAGTCGTGATAATGGTAACGGCGGAAAGACTGTCGCTTATTATTTAGCATTACCACTTACTCATCTACCTTTATCCTATAAAAAAAAACCTTTGATCAAGTGATAAAAAGTTAATTATCTACATTTAATTTTTTTTTGCAACGTCATGTTATGTAATACATTTTTATGAGGTAAAACTACGTCCTACACCGGGGACTTTGTTACGTGACTTTACATGATGCTTTGCTGTAAATATAAAGATTAAAGAAACCGTTTAGAATAATTAATTTTAGTTAGACTTAGTAACTAATTAGCAGCGACGGCACAGTCGACATTAAACCTATGAGTATCATATCTCTGATTAATGTGCAAGTTCATAGTACAACAATAACTATATATAGGCGCTGTCTGTGCCGGATGAATTTCAATATTGCACGATAAATCACATAGCGCGTTAAATGTATGTTACTTTCTGGATACTGGTAACATTCTTATGATGAAAAAGTTTTTTGAATTGGTTCAGTAGTTTTAAACTAATATCTTATGTCGACAATAGTATAAATACATTTTGATAGTAGTAAAATTAAGTTAAATAGTATAATAATTAAAAGTTTTGTTGACAATCTACTCGTCCAATTGCTAGATTTACATAACCATTACGTCTGGAGTTCCAGGTTCAACTCCCGGTCTAGTTTTTTTTTATACAAGAAGGTTGCAAACGAGCAAGCAGCCACTAAGTGACCGCTACTCATACGCTTCTGCAACAAGCAAGCAAGCGAGTTGCAGATGCGTTGCCTACCTCTAATAGATAGAGAAGGGGACAGATAGAAGAATGAACATTACCTTTTCCTGTCTATCCCCTTTCCCATCAAATCAACCTCCTTCCCTTCCCATCCTTTCCTTATTAGAAAAGGGTGGGAATGGTAAGAGGACTAAAATTAGGCCTCCGGCACCTCACTCCTCAGGCGAAACGCAAAAAACTTCCACTTCACGCCTGTCTTCTGTGAGGTCGTGGTATTTCACCGGTCGAGCGGGCCATTCGTGCAAAAGATGTTGTTGTCGCGGACGTGTGTGGATAGATGTGTCACTTTTGTGTACTTTGTACAAAATACATATCTTTGTTGAAAACATTTATCATAATTTTTCACAACATTTTGCACTTAATTAACGATGAGCATTTGCACAAATATTGGTAACTATGTCGAATAAGTCGCGATTGAATTAAAAGATGTCAGACATCATTTATTAGTTAAAAATATATCATCACTAGTCGCAATATCTATGACATGATTGCGACACGAATGCTCGAGGGAAATCAATAAGTTTTATCAGCGCCACGTTATCTAAGCTGGTGTTAAAAAACTATCACTTGTAACATAGATGATAATTGACAATGCGGTTCAGAAGTCTAAGTATAGTCAACCAAATCGGCGGTACGAATTCGACACTAAGCTTTAAAAAAATGTTATTGTATCCCAGGGTTTTTGTTTTGTATTAATCATGTCAGCAATTTTAAGGAAATATATATTGATATAAAATAATATTTAAATATCAATATTTTTTTTAATGTTTCTAAGTTAACTTTTAAACAATATTATAAACGCTGATCGACAAACAACTTATTATAAAGAATTCAGTCTTTTTCGATTCCTTCACAAATGCATTTGGCTTATTTAAGTGAACGGCATCATTATAAACTAGATTGAGAAGGCCATTACAAAAACAAGAAAGTATTTCCCTTCCACTCGTTGACAGCCTTGATTATCTTTCTAGTCGTTCACAAATACGTCATCGTAAATACTTTTTTTATCAAATCTTTTTTTATAAAAAACTAATTTCTTTGTGTGTAAATACGAACAAGGGGCCGACACCCTTTATTGATCTGCACGATTAATTAAAAATAAATTAAGCCGCTATATAGGCAGTCAGAAAACTAAAAGATTCGAAAAGAGAGAAGAAAAATCAGATCAGTATCAGATTACTGGGAAATTAAATCTATATGAATTACTTTACTTAAAAATGCGGTTACAGGACGATAATACGATGCATCTAGGTAGAGGAAAAACTTACCATAACACGTGGTGATGAGATCGGCGACACCACACGACTCAAAGAACGTGCTGAGCTTGCTGCCCGGGTAGAAAACGTCCACAAACTTGATCATCTCCATCAGCCCGAGGCGGATGACGGCCGCCTTCGTGTTGTCGCCGAAGCCAAGACCGTCCACAAACCCGGCGCCCACCGCCACTATGTTCTAGACATTTATTCTACCCTTAATATAAACACGCACAACACAAAGTGTGAATGTACGAAAACCATGCTAGCTATCTTTCCAATAATACTTGAACAGTTGCTTATAGTACGGACTGTGAGACGATAGATCTTGGATTTGAAACAGAATCTGCCATTTATTTATTTACGTGAAACATCTTTTCAACTGTAATTCAAAGTATTATTTTTTTTAGCTGTTAGCTAAAGGCTAGAAGATATTTTGACGGCTAGAGAATGAATAAAATATACGTTTACGAAATTACCTCGACATCGAATTCTTCTATAAAACATTTTTAGGAGTTCGATTTCTTGTATTGAATTAACTTTTATCGTTGAACAGTATTACATAAGGCAGCAATATTAAACTATATGGTATTATAAAGTCAAATTTACGTAACAGATACCTATCTTATATCAATGCAGATAAGATACAACTAACTCGTTATGAATAGCGTAAAAACTAAACCAATAATTTTAATGGAGATTTTGGCAACAGATTTTTACTAAAGTTTTATTCAACCTTGTAATGTTCGTACACTTCAAGGTTTAATACAACTTTAAACCCTTATAGTGCATTGCACTATACAAATACAATAATGTAATATCGAAATGAAGAAGAGTATTTTAGGTGTCTATTAAAAACATTGACGGAGGGGCTTCAGGGCTTTCAGGGCTTTAGGGCCTACAGGGCTTCAAGACAAGACAAAAAAAAGCTTCAAAGCAACTAAGAGACGTATTGCTACCGTCATTTCGCATACAATTACAATATCACAGACGGTGAGGCGAAGTAATTTTTGAACTTCGAATTTGTATGCAACACCGTATCTGGTGGTATATAATTCTATGATTAGCTTGTAGTATCCCAAAATATTATATTATCAGGACATTTGACGGATGGTAAAAATCATTTACATATTTCAAATCGCGATATGGTGCGCTGAATACCGGATTAAACTTGAAGTAGTCACCTTGAGAGCGCCGCATATTTCGACCGCGTCCTCGTCATCCACCACAACCACTCTGAAGTACTCCGTCTGGATGATGTCGCGCATCATTGGCGCCAGCATCACATCGCGGCACCCGATCGTCGTCTCGCAGAACTTCTCTTCTGCTACCTAACAACAACATATTCTTATTGAATGATAAAAAAAACACTATGCTTCCTCATTGACATTTTTTTCTCAATTCATTGGAAGAAAATTAGTAATTAACAACAACGTTCGACATATTGCGATATTGTTTTCGAGGCTTTGCCTATGTCTTTATGTACCATTGCCACTCAGTTCATGCCTTCCATACATGATAGATAATCTAGGAACAATTGTGTTGTTATTGACACCTGCGCTTTTTTGCGCTATTTTCCTATGATATTTCACAAACTGAGACTAAGGCGTTCGCCTATTAACACTTTAGGTACATCTGACGAGTGAGACTCGTCATCGATATAACCAAAGTTACAGATTACAAGTCTAACTCAATGAATTGGAATTTAAATTAAATGGAACTTATATTAGACTTATGTTTGTTTATCTTAATCAATGATGTTTTCATTTACTTGTTTTCTGAATAAAATGATATTTTGGTTATGTTTATAAAATAAATGTATTCATCATGATATTACAGTAAAATTAAATACGTTCAATACGTTAAAAATGTTCAAATAAATCAAAACTCAAGGGGTTAAGATTGACGATAAACAACTGACGTGAGGGTTAATAATCCTATTACAAGAAAAGTTTAAAAAGGTGCGACAAGTGAAAAATTACCAACTACATATGGTTACAATTCGATGAATATTTATTTGTGTCATTGTAAACATCATCACATCATAAATACCAATTAAGGTAATCACGGCACGTAATAAATGTCAATAACTTTACAATTATACACTTTTTAAATTGTACACATTATGTACACATTACCGTCTTGGGCATAAGTACACGCAGGGCCGAATATCACTGACATCGTCACCCTGTATCAGTCCATTGCGTGATTCAAACCATCCCCAATGCTTTCCGGTAATCAATGTGGGTACATCAACATTTTATTAAAACATATAGTTTGCTATGGCAACTTGGTCATAATGCATAATGTTGTAAGTTATGTTTAAATAAAATTATAGTATATTATTTAACGATACTCACTTCAGAAGCAATGTTGGCACCCATTAACACTGCACAAGGTATCTTGAGGCATCTTGTGATGATGTGAGAAATAAGGTCAATGCCACCACCTTCTGCAATGTCGAAACCCTGCCAAACACGTGTTAGATTTATCACTAGTATTTTTAAATGTTTAGAACACATAAGGTTGTCTGCAAAATCTAAGCTGTGGCTTATTCAATGTGCCAACCCTAAAGTATGTTATTATGTAATTAAATTTAATATCTAAATTACGACTGGAAAAGAAGTTATATCTGCACATTGATACAACATCTATTATTTGTAACCACATACATTTCCAAAGTTTTGTTAACATTGCCCATTAATTTTTTTTTATTTTTATTTACATTAAATTTATGGTATTTGTTTTTTTAATCTGATACTAATATAAGTCTCTCCTTAAATTATCGTAAGTTCTTGATTTAATTATATTGGCATATCGAATAAATAATTATGTTAAGAACATATAGTATTTAAATTTTACAAACATTGAACTATTATACAGAAACACAGATTTAATGGTAATTAATAAATTTAAAATAAATTAACAAATTATTAAATAAAAAATTAAAATATGACAGTGTATTAAGTTCATCAAAGATAAAAACATTTAAATAACAAATAAACAAAAAATTCTTTAACAGTGTAAAAAGCATTCTGGGTAAGTCAAACCAAGACTTCAATTTAAATTTTAAAGGCTGTAAGGCTGTATGAGTGGGCCCATAAAATAAATACCTTTATTAGGGAAAGTGCTGCAGCTGTAGGTTTAATTTTACCCAACAATGTTGAACATATGGTCCTGACAAACTGATGGGGCACAACAAATATGAGAAGATCTGCATCTTTAGCTGCATCTACCACATCCGGAATAGCAACCTTTCAAAAATAAATTAAATTTATTATCATATTGAAACATAGTTACAGAGTGTTGTTCTATATTTTTGAAGCTAAAATTTCTCATTCTTGTGACCAAATCATAGTAAATAGATAGCAATTGCTATTCACCTCTCACAGGTTTTTAACTATAAGAAAAACCAGACCTTATGGGTATAACATTTGTGGTTTCTTTATTTTTTTGTTTCACCTAAAAATCAAAATCAGAAACTAGTTCAGTACTCCATCTGCTACACTATGGATGTAAACTTCACACAATTTTTAATATGGGAAGATTTAAACAAAATTAATGTGTGAGCTTATAAGAAAAATATATATACAGGTGAAAATAGTTAACTTCCTAACATTAATTTAAATAAAGACACCAAATGTTAACAGCATTTTATCAAATTTAGTAGGTCCGAAATTTGTTTTTTATGGGACACTGTCGTGCTGTTAAGCTTTAAACCTCTAAAAATATATATACCGAACCTTGCAACAGATTGTAAATCATTTAAAATTCAGATGTCATTTAGTTTTTGCATAAAATAAATTGCAATCACTAATCAGTTACATCTATTAATCAGGTTCAGAACAATAGTCTTTATTACTGTTATTTTATATTTGATACTATTATTACTTTATATACTTATTGTATCACATAGATTCTACTGATGATACTAATTAAACTGGGTTAAAGCAAATTACTGTACCCTTAAAATCCTTAACGTCATGATGAAATTAAAGCTTATTTATTAACAAATCATTAATAATGATATTGCATTTAATTATTTTAATATAATTTTAATAATTTAATTACACTTACAACATTAGGCGGGAGTTTATGACCAGGTAAATATTTGACATTCTCGTGAGTTTCATTGATTATTTCAGTCAGCTTCTTCCCCTCAATCATCTCCTCATATACCCACATTGTGACTCTATCTTCGAAATTAGGAAGCCTTGCTGCATTGCGACCAACAATTTTAGCAATTGCTGAACCCCTAAAGACATAATGCTTATGATCAATTCAGAGTTGATACCAACTTAAAATTATATTTAATGTAACAAGTCATAAATTAATTAAACATATTTAAGAAATAAAAATAATAATACATTCTACACAATACATTAATAGAATGAAGGAACACTATCGTAAAGTTATGTCATCTTTTATACTAAGGTCACGGTAAACAAAATGATCTAATTATAATAAAAAGAAAGAAACCTTACCAATTTCCTGAACCAACTATACACACTCTATTTTTTACTTGCTTATCTGCCATTGTTTTAATAAACACAATTTAAAAACAATGCAAAAATTATTGATTTATTTTATACACTAGCGTACACCAGTATCAAATCTAGTCTGAAACGAGTGGATATGGAGACAAAGCCGCAGCTAAGAACGTGTAAGCTCGCGGACTAATGTTACGCTATCATAGCACAATTACAACAGACGTTATCACTGCCAAATAACGTCGTCATACATGCTAACAACCAACCAGCAACAACTTGCTGTATATCTGTGGTGTTGCGGAGTTAATATGTCTATTTGTATATGTACTTCCGCAACTTTTATTTATTGCACAGCATAAATTTGTAAAAACAACTTGAACAAAAAAAACTCCATCTAGTGCAGATAAACGATAACTCGTCCAATTACAATCTATCTCGATATGTCATGCAAGCGCCATATGTCAAACATCGTGTTAAGTGTTTACTAACACCACCACTTATATTTTATAAGTGGTGATGTTTACGATATTGCCAAATATTTTTTATTTAATTTATTTTTATACGTAATTTAAAACAAACTTAGTATATTTGGAAGAGTAGTATATATTGTGTACAACTTACAAACAACAATAATAACATAACCCACACCCAGAAGGGTAGGCAGATATTACTGATTTCCATTTGGTGTGATCCTGACAAACCTCTCTCGCCTCTTCCACATTCATGCATCTACGTATGCATGTTCAAAGGTTAAGGATGCTCTTGTAGTGACTTATAGAGTAACGGAACAATAAAATTTAACAAGTATATATCACAAACTAGTTTGTGCTAAAAAACCTTTAAAGTGTGTTTTGGTTCCTTTTGCTTTGATTATAGAAAGGAGCTAAAAAGGAGCTTTTGCCATTCTTTAATCAAATAATGAAGCAGTTTAAGCAGCTCATGACTTTTGGAGCTTTGTAAAACTGGTGGCTTTTAATACTTATAAAACCTGATTGAGTTCCGTTTAATTATTTTCTTGTTTTTTTATAACTTTGTTTTATAGATATTCCCCAATAGATTAAAAAAATGATTGCGAAATTTAACACATTTTTTTTACAATGTGGTATAAAACCATTATGATGCGTATAATGGAACGAATACTAGAATTTTCTAGAAAGAGTAAGTTTGCGATCGACTAACGAATGACGACAACGACAAGGTAAAGTTTTTGATTTCGATCCAATCCAAACGTCATTTGACTATCGTGCGCTAAGGTTGCTTCTTTTGTGCGACGTGCTAAAGTTAAAATCATTGTATCGTTGTTTCTGGAACTTGCGAATATTTAATTGGAGTTAGTGCAAGTGAATATAAGAAGAGTAAGACTGATTTAATTATATATGTGATTTAAGCTTATCCATTACGGCATGTCTCATTTTTATTCGATTTGATAGTTTCCTTCCACCATGCTGTCATAGTTCTATGGTTTCTAGATTTTACCTTTGTTATTTCAAATTAGGTTAGGAATAAACGTTTTCAATATTAACGTACTATAGTTTGGTGATGCAAACGATTACCTTTTAGGAATTTTACTTATTTATTTAATTCTAATATTATTATTAATTTAAATTAATTAAATCAATCATAAAAAGTTGTATTAAACAAGTTATTTATATTACATACAGGATTAAAAATGGTGAAAGAGACAACGTATTATGATATTTTGGGAGTAAAACCTAACTGTACCACAGATGAACTCAAGAAAGCATATAGAAAGTTAGCTTTAAAATACCACCCCGACAAGAACCCCAATGAAGGCGAACGCTTCAAGCAAATCTCACAAGCTTATGAAGTTCTTTCTAATCCGGATAAACGGCGGATTTACGACCAAGGTACGTATTTCAGTACAGCCAAATTAAAGTACCAATATAGTACCTTATATATAAAATTATTGCAATGATAACTAAAGCTAAGATCAAAGTTCTACTCTTCACTCAAATTTAAAAAAATAATAGCCCTTTAATACTTGTCGACTTCAAAGTAAGGATGTTGTGGTTAGAGAAAAAGAATAGTTTTTTAAACTGTTTAATAGTTAACTACATCATTACTATTCTATTATTTACAAAAATTATTGAACTAAGAAAGAAGAAACTCAAAAACTTCTATGGCCTTTTAAAAATAAATCTACATGTTTGATGAGAATGAAAAGACTCAACAAGTTGTGAAGATTTGTGAACATAATTGTCATTTGATGGGAAACTTGTATAATTACTTGATTTTATGTATATTGACAATGTGAAAACATGGTAACACATATACATTGTGTGTACATCTTGTAACTTAAGAGTAAGTTAATCATTTGAATGTAAACCATGATGTAAGGTAATGTCAGATAGGAATGCTTTGACATGCTTGCCATGACTATCCTACCACACATATTTGATTGTCAGTATTTTCATTTATAAAATACAAACAGGATATTTTGGTGTGTGAACATGGCAGGTGTAAATTTTCATTAAAAAATAAAATTGAAATGTCTTATCAGAATTTATTTTGATGACACTTCTCTCTCACTAACATGAGGAAACCAAAAAAAAAATCATGTGAATTACTACTACACATTTTAGCTATTATGCAAAATCTTAAGGTTCTTGGATTAAAGATGGCTTATGTCACCCTGCAGATTACTCCCCTTTAATGCAAATTCATAAAAGAGGTGAAATGGAGGAAGTGAATTAGATAATAATGTGTTTTACTGATTTTCCACATTATAATCTATTGTAAGATATGCAATAACATTTGAATAACTGAAAAACAATTCCTGAACCCATTAACAGCAGGCACCACAATGTCAGCTGGGTGCATTAGTAGCCATGATATGATTTTAGAGTCTACTTCAGTCTCTAAATCATGAAGTAAGAATATTTTTGCATTATCATGTTCAAATCATCTAATTAAAAAGTTACTGAGTAACCACATTGGCAAGTTATCAACTTGCTTTGCCACTATTATGAAAAAATTTCACAATATTTTTCTAGGTGGAGAGCAAGCATTAAAAGAAGGTGGTGGAGGCAGTGGGTTCTCTTCACCTATGGACTTGTTTGACATGTTCTTTGGGGGTGGCTTCAGCGGTGGACGGCGACGTGGTCGTGAACGGAAAGGAAAAGATGTCATACACCAGCTATCGGTCACATTAGAGGAGTTGTACCGTGGTGCCGTTAGGAAACTGGCCCTACAAAAGAATGTTATCTGCGAGAAATGTGAAGGCAGAGGTGGCAAAAAAGTAATTAAGAGATTTAATTAGACTTATCTACTGTAAAGCTTAGTTTTTGTTAACTGTAGATTTTTAAAGGATTTACGGAATAAACAAAAAATTAATTATTCATTTTAAGTACTTTGTACAATACTCTCAATTAGAACTCAAATTAAATTTATTAAGATATATATAGTAGAATCCATAGTTATAATTAGATTTACACAAAGACTGAATGAATGTTGAATCACTGAATGTTTATACATACAGTAATGAATGATTCTCTTGCTTTGCTATACATATTATTTATAGATAAAACTCATTTCTTTCTTGTTCATAGGGTGCAGTTCAAACTTGTCCGACTTGCAGAGGCACCGGTATGCAAGTACAAATCCAGCAGCTTGCACCCGGAATGATTCAACAAATTCAAACTGTGTGCAATGATTGCCGTGGCATGAGGGAGATCATTGATCCTAAGGACCGCTGTAAAGTCTGCCAGGTGAGTCACAAGTAGTTGAGATATTCCTGACATGAATGATTAGTCAATTAAGTTCCCTTGCACTCAGAAGAGCTGATCTTAAATGATTTTCATACATGTAATAAAACAAAGTGCCGTTTTAGCATCTGTCTTGATGCAATAAACTCAAAAACTACTGCATGGATTTTCATATGGGTTCTGCCAATAGTTGGATTGAATAATGTAATGTAATTGTAATTCATCAAGGTTTATGTGAATTGATTAAAATGTAACAGTGATAAAGGCAATGCATGCATGTATGCTCTTCCTACAAAGCTGGGGCATGTCATTAGTGCTAATTTAATATATTCATGTTATACATTGATATCTTCTAGGGACGAAAAACTGTTCGAGATCGTAAAATTCTTGAAGTTCACGTTGACAAAGGTATGACTGATGGACAGAAGATAGTCTTCAGTGGGGAGGGTGACCAGGAACCAGATATGGAGGCTGGAGATCTTATTATTGTCTTAGATGAAAAAGAACATGAGGTAATAATATTCGATACAAATAAAAATCAGTATTTCTACTTTTGTCCTCTATACATACCTAAACCATTGATCACATATGATGAAGCTTTAATAAGGTGTTTTGAGAATACCTGTGAGGGTTTCTGGTCTAAAAAATTATATCTGTAAATAAAGTATTTTTTATTTTTTTAAGAGACTTGCTTTGTTATATATATATATATATATATATATTAACTTTTTAGATTTTTTTTTATTTAATGTGGTATTGCAACTCATGCTAGTTTCTGCTATAAGTATACGATAAACAAATTAATATAAAATAGTGAACCATTATTTTTGCATACAAATATTTTTTTATGCCAGTCATACCAACAGAAATGCAAGTCATGCTATTAAATCCAATACAAGGTATTCTTCTGGAAGAATTTCAATTTAAAATGAGAAAATTTTTTCAAATAAGTATTTTAATAATTTCACATATTTTTTTATTACATAGTTGGTAATGAAGAGCGTTTTGACTAAGTTTATTTTAGAAAATGAAAGAAAAGCATTATTCAATATGGTGAAGTTTGTAGTATTTCAGAGTCTAAAATACACTTCTATTAGCATGTTTGTGCAATAATTTTATAAAATAGATTAGTAATTATAGATACAATCTATAGATATAATAGTTTTCTACATGCTGTATCAATGATATGATGCAGTATGTTATATAAATAGTCAATGCTGTCATTTGATTAGCAAATATAATGCAGCTAAGTGGAATCATTTACATGCATGGTACAAAAATCCAAATAATCTGAGAAAGTAATTGAACAACAGTATTTTAACATAGTAACTTCGAAATATTTTATTCTTCTAATAACGTGTATTGACCTTTACTGCATTTAAATATTAAAAGTCTCTGAAACTAGGCGTAAATTTCATTAGTTATTTTCTTTATTTTTCTGTTGCACTAGTGTCTAATTTAATAATAATTTTATTACAGTTATTTAAACGTTCAGGTAATGATCTGATCCTACGCTTAAATATAGAACTAGTGGAAGCATTGTGCGGCTTCCAGAAAGTTATCAGAACTCTAGACGACAGGGACATTGTGATAACTGTGATGCCGGGAGAGGTCATCAAACATGGTGAAGTCAAGTGTGTGCTGAATGAAGGTTTGTACCAACTATTAACTTTATGAAATTAAATACTATAAATTTTGGTAGTGAACACAATATAAAGAAATATTCAAGATTGGAGTTAATATAAAAAAAAAAATATTCTTTTATATTGTGCCAACTTTTGCTGTATTTTATACATAATACGATAATATTGGACTGATGATCATAACTAGTACTTCATAAGTAATGTAAATAAAATTACTTGTGCAGGATGCACCTATAAACTGGATTGTCGCGGGTCTTGAAGAAAACACAGTTGTAGGGTAACAAACGTTGGCA
>DWLR01003460.1:0-13497 GCA_018246295.1 Papilio alexanor hazarajatica | reverse complement strand
CCACCGCCGCCTCCGCCAGCTCGGCCCGAGCGCTCGCCACCGCGCTCAGCGCGCATAGCGTGCTGCGCTACACAAGCACATACACATACAATATACATGTCGCCCGCCACCGCGAACTAAAAATTGAGATATCATCAGTTACATCAATTTATTTAAGTAACACAGGTAACTTTTTTAATAACTACCGCGTAAAAGATCACTACAACCGCTGCTATTGCAATTAATTTCTATACGTTTCAGTTTAGTTATCAGTATCTATATATATTAATATGTTTTAGTAAATGTTAGTTTGACACGCAAACGGAAAGTGTATAAAAATTTTCTTTGTATAAAAATTATAAAATCACATTGAATGTTGTTAAAGTAAAAAAAAAATGTTAGTTACGTTGTTAACATCGCTCCGAAATAGTCCGCATTTTAAAAATAATATGCCGACATTTTGCGTTAAGTGATTCCTACATAAATGCATATTGGACGATAAGTGTGTACCTACTGTTACGATCCATCACTTGATAACTAAAATATAAATCAAACAGATTGTTAACATAATTTTTGAAATGTATATAATGTAAATTTTAAGTTTTTAGAAAAATTTCGAAAAACTTACAAATTTGATTAAGCATTTTCCTCGTAATAATACTGAAAGTATTGACAATTAACAAAGATAGTATTACATGTCCTGTATCTTAAGCAGTGTTTAGAAGAACGGATCATCTTAGCTATAAACCTGGCCTTAAATCTCAGTATATCTAGTATTCCAACCGATAATATAAGCTAGATTCCACATTTGAAAGTAATTTACCTTTAATTTAGGGTCTTGATTATCCAGACCGCGAACCAAGTGACATATGGCGCCAGCGTCCACCACGGCCTCGGGCTTGTGCTTCGCCAAATCCACGAGAGCGCCCGCTGTGATCTACAGGACAATATTACGATATCCCTAGGATCAAAATATCACCACAACGTATGACTGAATTATTCACGGAATAATTAATTTTCCTAATCGATAAATACGTATCGTAATACCATAATAATTTGTTTTATCTTTGCTTTGTACATTTTAAGTAGACAAAAAATAATATCCTAAATAATAAGCTTTGATTTCTTGTCGCCCTTGTTCAGTGGACTCCCACACCAACTTGTTGGGATTCTACTTAAGCTGCATCGACCTGTATGAGGCCGGCATTCCAAAACCCTTTGGCCCCACAGGTCATCCATTCTAACAGCATGTCCCCAGCCCAATACCAAGCTTAGAATTTTTTTTTTATACCTGTTTAAGGCTTATTTCAGGTTCTTGAAATGCCAACACGAGCAGCGGCAGAGTGCCGGCGTCAACGACTTGCCCCGCCAGCTGCTCGTTATGCTTCCCGATGTAACCTAAAGCCCACGCAGCGTTCTCTTTCACCTAAGCCATAAATTTATTTAATTCATAGTCCGAGATTATAAGTTGTAGCCCTAGTAGTCTAGCAGTTGAGTACCTTTCTAGGCTGCGATTCCTGCGTTAATTCTTAGCTAGTACTATACTTGTGTCATTAAAAAAAAGTTTTATATTCTGGTTCATTCGAGAAATATGCTGAGTATATTGACCACGTTACATTTAGCGCATGACAGAGCGAAGTTAAAAAAAAGTGATCGGTTTGAAGAGCCATGCTATTTACTTTATTCATTTTACTTTATTAAGTCTAAAGTTTATACAGATGAAATATGTACACTTAACCTGTGTATCGAAGTCTTCAAGACATGATACGATATGTTCTAGTGCCCCAAGTCGTACTATCATCGATGCCAGTTCGTCGTTGTGTCTAGAATTATACAAAGTAAGTGTAGTTGTAGACTGTAACCTAGGCAGAGGGTATAGACAATCTAGAAGGCGTTAAAACACTCTTATGTATTACACGCATATATGCTTCGAACACACTTTGTTCGATATTCTACATAATGCGGGCGTTATGTAGAATGCGCGGGTTCATGTGTATGGACTAATTAATCACTTTCACGGTAACAGTTTCGCCGCGCCTATTTCACAATGGGACGCTAAGACACAATGTAAATCGACTATTTTTGTATGAGTGTTATGCCCGTGAGTATGCACATTAAGAACCAGCGCACCGATAAGTACTGCAAAGGCTTACGTAGGTCGGCCTTTGATCGATTTCAATGTTTATGTCAGAATAATGACCTGTTGTTTATTAAACCGATGCGTTTTACCACCACTGTTTAGAGTCTTTCTGATAGTACAAATCGCTTTAAAATCTGAAGTTCTAGACAGTGCGGACCGCTGGACGTTTGAAAAATTATGTAACGTTATAAATAAATAGTTTGGCGGTCAACATTTACGTTTAAGGTAGTAATAACTTGGGAAATTTTTCAATTTTCTTTCGTAATTGTAAAAACTTACTTTGCAATCGCCCTCATTAAGTATAAAGCTGATCGCTTGTAGTATACCTGAAAAACAATTTGTTTTATTGAATTAAAATTTATTCTGTGACTATCTATCATCGATGCAAAGCTAATCGATTGCAAAGCTGCGATATAGTATTTTTTCTTCTTTCTTCTGGTCAAGGCGTTACGTACGAAATCAACAATGAAATAATTTTAGCAAGTGCCTTGTGAAAATAAATCTTTAACACAGTCACTCATTTGCACAAGCTCGCAGAGAAATGAAAGCCCAACTTTTAGATAGTATGTCGGACACTCACCACTTAAGCTATTTTCATTGGTGACAAAGAATAAGCCAAACTTCTTTGTTATTAAATCTTTGGATTCTATTGACAGATCTAGAAATAATTGCTGTCACCGCGATCATTACGTCTTAATGTGACAGGATGTAAGAGTATCGTCGTAAAGAGCAGATCAGACGCAAAAAGAAGTAATTGAGACAAATTTTTATGCCAACTTTAGGGCAGGAATTGACAACCCTGCCGTTGTCACTTCCTGCCCTAAAGATTATAATAATTCCAGTTCAAACAAAAAGTCTAGCGATTATAATAATAATCGCTAGACTTTTTGTTTTAACTGGAATCTAGTACAAAAAAAGAATCCCTCTTTTCCTTGATCTCGTCACGCCATAACTTGAGAACGATTTTACCGATTTCATTCGTATACTTTTTAAATTTTCTTATACTTTGTAGAAAGAAGGCTCTCACAAAAAGAAAAATAAAAAAAACTGTGCAGAAAGTAGGAAAATTTTAGAAAACTTAATGATTATTTTAACGTTGCCCTTTTGACAGTTTGTGCGAAGTCGCGGGCAAAAATCGGTAAGATTATATTAACATAATAGTTGGTTGTTAACATAAAGTGGTCACATTAAATTTATGAAGGTTCTCGAGCGTGGTGGCAAGTAGGCCGCCGTCGAGCAGCTGGCGCGCCACCGCCTCGTCATGCTCGGCCAGCCGCGCCGTCGCGACGACCGCGCACTGACGCACCGTGCTGCACGCGTCCGACACCAACGGGCGTAACAGATCTAAAGCACGTTAGAAGAAACCTCGATATACTAAAAGCTATACAAGCTTTGATGTATGTCGAAACGAATGATCGCAAAGTGTGATTAAAATGTATACGTAGGTAGTTACTACATAATCAGAGATAAGTAATCATGTAACAAGTATATTCCAAAATTGAGACTAGAAAAAAGCAATAGCTTTCATACAAATGTGCCGGCTCATCCAGCAAAGTACCGAGCTGACAGAATAAAGGTATATCTTCAGAATGAAGGTATATATTCTGTCAGCTCGGTACCGTTATATAAAGTTCTGCGTTTCTACATATGCATGAGGTTCCACATGCATGTTAATAAGATTGTTAGCTGTTACAAAAGGCTAGCAATCTTTCTACTACAGTAAATCATATATGGTTAGTATATGCACTCACCGAGTGCTCCAGCACTGTCAAGGCACTTCACATTCGTGGATCTCGTCGCCAAGTCGGCTACGGCCTGGGCAAAAGTAAGCCGGGCCTTTTGGTACGTGTCGAACACTAGAAAATTACATTTTATTAAGTTTATCACATTTTGTGACTGTACTTATGTAGAGTATAAGAGACGCTTAACAGGGACGAACTGAGGCTTCTCGGAAGCCTCAGTTCGCCCCTGTTACTTTCTTAAGATACTTAATCGTTATTTGGCCAAGCTCTTAGATTGCTTGGACATGGATTCTAAGCTCGGACATTATGGAGAAAAATGTTGAAATTTCGGTCCTTTAATTTCTTTACATTATTTAAAAGATTTCACAATAAGAGCTACTGTGGTAATAAATAATTCAGGTCGCCTTGTGAATATAGGTTAAGTTAGTAAATCACTCACTTTTCACATATGTAGGTATTGCTATCAATATCTTGTCCTAATAGACAAGTCACAGATATTTTATTGTAAATAACATTAAGATCAATGTTATGCTCGCTAACCGCCGACCGGTATGAATTTGGAGGCGAACAACCTAACCGCTCGGATACCGATAATGTTTTGCAATTCGAAATACACTTTACTTCGATATTTATGAAATTATGATTTGACGAGGTCTGCGATCAAAGAGCGGTGAGCAATGTAGCGCTGTAAATAATTTTGTAAAGAGATTTCGTGTTTCAACACTAGGTTTGCACAATGCTTATCGGCGGGTTCAAAGCTCCGAAGGATACAACCTTAGTCCTGTCCTGTGACAAGTTCTAATCACACCTAATTATATGTGTGTACTTCATACCGGCACTTCTTTTATCTCCCATTATTTTATTGTAATTTGTCTACGAAAAACTTTCAAAAATACCTAATTGTATGTTCTTCGGACTGCTCATAGAATGGCTCATGGCAATAAATTGTCAAAGCAGTTGAATCAACAAAAAAATGTGTGAATATTCTTTAATAAATTTATAATTACAAATATGACATAAATCCTTATAGCACCTTGATTTTTAAACAGTCACTGTCATCGGTCGTCGATTTATTAATGTTTATTTTTTTGTATTTTCAGATTGCAGTAAAACGACCTAAGAATGTTTCTTGTTTTGAATTTATCGTTATAGCGAATTATTTCCGTAAAAAAATATATACGTACAGATTTAAATAAACTTTTTCGGCGGTATACGAATATATGTGTGACAAAAGAGAATGTGTTGATGAGATAATTATATGAACCAAAACCCAGAGGGGTAGACGTATTCCCATTTAATGGGTCTGTTCCGCTAGGACGTCCTCTACCAACACTACCATTTACATTCACAATATAAGTTTGCATTGTTATTCTTTTTAAATTATCCCTCCAACATGCCCGAACTACCGTTTTGACAGGAATTAGAAGTATATATATGTATACTACGTTGGTTTAAGCCTTTTCAAAGAATGACTTAATATTTATATGTATTCGTTGATCTCATTAGCGTTTGTACATGAAAAAAAATTCAGTACGAAGTGCTGCAGCTGACGATAATACGAATAATTAAAGTCGTGTAAAAATCGAATGAAACATATTGACAAAAAAACGGCATTTATAACATATTCAGACCAGTTGTAGAATTACTTTTGTATCTACGTACCATAGCTTTATTAGTGAAGGCCGCGGTTGAGCGACCGCCTTTTTCTATCTTCGACGTTTCCAGTTATCCACACTCCACACCGTTTCACCGCGCTGAATACTTATAAACACTAAGTATCATACACAGAACTAACGAGTATTTAGAAATTTAGTTTCAAATACGCATATAAATTTGAAGATTGCTAAAAATTATAAGAAATACTTCTAATGAAATGCAAAGAGTGTGAAGTATTTATTACCCGTGAAATAGGCGGTCGAGCTAAAAAAAAATTATGATACTTAGTATTTAGAAGTATTCAGTGAAACCTAGTATCAAAACCTCTATCTACGGTTGACGATATGAACAAGTGTGGTATTGGAAAAGTCAGAGTTAGAAAATAGCCCCTCAGGGCGTCGAATATAAAGGGCCTCTTTATATCCCCTCCCTCTTTGTAGAAATCAAAATACTAATGTGCAAGTCTCCCGTGAGGCCAATACTCTAGCCGAACAGTTAAAATATTACAGCTTCATAGTTTCATTGGTTTTTGGTCTGATATACTTTTTCAAGTTAATGTCGTTAATAAATATTTATAATCAACAGACATGACACTCGGTAAATCGGAATCTTTTTTGTACAACAAAAATACCTATCTGCGACCTCAAAACTTGCCAGCTTTGTTCGTCGAAAATGAAATTGTTGAAAACATTGACAATCTAATAAAACAGTTCGCCGATACAATAGCTGGAATAAATAGTAAAATCCTCTTTAAAATTAAAAATTATTCATAAATGGTTATTTTTTTAATAAATGGATATGTCATTATATCGTATGCCTTTTTCGTAGGGGTTGGAATTATATTTAGGGGGCACTGTAGAAATTTGGTGTATCTCCTTCTTACTTTATGTCGATCTATGATATATAAATCAAAGTGGAAGTGTGTACAAATAAAAAGTGGTATTTAAGTCATTTTAACTTTTCTAGGCGACCTCATGACCTAACGGTTAGAGTACCTAGCTGCTACTGGGATCGCAGCTTCTAACCCCACCAGCTATTATTAAAATACACAACATATATGTGTATCGGTTGTGTATATATGTTATTAAGTACACGTACAATTAAATTCTGCGATGGGTACTGATCATTACACGCGTAATATAAATGGACAATATCAAGCTAGGCTGGCTAGTGACGCGAGCGCAGGCGCAGGCTGTTCAAAAGCCGTGAAGGCCACGTGACGACCGGCGCACGTCACGCGACACACAAACAACCTGGCACACACGCACACGGCTTGCATTGAACACCTCCCGCCTTCCGCGCCCCGCCGACTGGCCGCTTACCTGGCAAAGTTCACTCACTCACATACGATTGTACCTGTACCGGTGTCGACCGCGTGCTTAAAACAATAGAACTTTTCCTTGCATTTAAAACTACAACACCGCCATTGTTAAAATGAGATCTGTCATTTACAGATGATTGTTTGTATATAATTGTACTGGTGTAAACTCGAGTACGAATCTAGTAAATATGCCGTATATCATGATAATGGGCAGCCTCAGTGCACAGCATCTCTCCAAGGATGAAGGTGCAACTGTATACGGACTAAAAAGCGATGAACGAGCTACATTAGTGCGGGTAAATATTTGTAATTTTTATTTTATTTTTATATTAATATTTTTAAGCAAAACTTTTGTTAATACTTAGCCTGTAACTACAATTGCAATACAGACATCTCCAGTGCAGTACAAATATACATACATACAACGGTATGAATATAATTGCACATGAACAACAAACCACGATAAGGTAAAGTGAACGGTGTACTTATATGTTTTTACTGAAATGAACATGCAGTTTTTATTTGTAAAATCCAGTTCCAAATTTGAGAAAAGAATTGAGGCACCTTAACATTACATATGTAGAGAATGTTATGGTATACTTTAACAACTTTTATAGAAATAAATCGGTACTCTTTACAGGTTTTCTTGGACTTTATATTCTGTTTTCTACCCTCCTATATTTTTACTTAAATTTAAAGAAAAATGTAGAACAATATTATATACATATATTCATAGCATTAAGCATTAATTTATGTGTAATAAATAATTATCCTCACCGTACAAACTTTATCGTTCAAAGCTTAGAAAGAAGACATAAAAGTATAGGATTTTTTTACAAATTTGAAAAACAAGTGCGATATTTTCAATGTCATATAGTTTTTACTATTTTCTATGATTATACTAAATTAAAGATTTTGTAAGGTTACATTTCACATCTATAAATATAATAAAATCGTAACTGATCGGTGTCTGTACATGGAAAATAAATTAGCAAAACTATTACAGGGGGTATTTACAAATGCTATAGAACTCAAAACAACGATTTTTAAAATTTTTGTCTGTTACAATGTTCGCGCTGATCGCAGAAACGGCTTAACCGATTTGGATGCGGTTTTCTCCAATGTGTAGTAATTAGCTTCAATCGTTAGATTAAGTCATTATTTCATCTAAATCGGTAAAAAAAGTTATATCAATTTAAAGTGTTACGTTAAACGTTTCTTCAGAAAAAATGCTATAAAATAACTGTTTAGTTGATTGGGATGAAACTTTAGTTTACTATATATGATATTCTATAAAATGACGATGGTTCAAAGATAATACAAAGTCAAAAATAGACATTTTGAAATAACCAATGTACTTGACCTTCGATAAATATTGTCAAATCGGCTGATCATGGTTCTACTTAGGCTGGACGCTTCGGTTGTACGGGATTGCGTGTTTACTACAAAGCGGGTCAAAAAATGAACTTTTTAAAATTTTTACAATGTTCCTTCGTTAGGTCGCTAGATAAAATAATAAAAAATAGGATTTGGTAAATTTAAAAATTAATATTCACTCCGATTATCAGGATTTTCAAAATGTGGTTCTTTTTACTGTCACATATTGGGTAAAAAAATTCCGTCTCATTAAAAGTATGTAGCGATTTAAGTAAAATTTGATTAGTTATTTAATCAACTGTATAATAATGCTACATCTGAACCGTCACTTAGCTCTAAAAGATCAAAGATTTTAGGTAAGGTAAGATTTTAGGTGACATTTTGGTAGTGATTAAACGGAAACTTAAATTTCTTTACGGGCTCCTTAAATCTCGTCTTAAAGTCGCTGGCAAAAATGGGCGTAATTCAAGATAGCTGTCTCTTTTTTGTTATGCACTTTGTTAGGTTGTGTATGTGTTTTTTTTTCTGGCAATGAAATGGTTATTTATTTTATTTATTTAGGTTTGGTAATACTTAATTTAAAAAAAACTGAATATACAAGTTAGTTAAGTAGGAAATAAAATATGCTACATTTTATTGCGAAAAAAAGGGTTGAAGGGGTATAAGGGAGGGAGGGTTGTGTTCGTAAAACCTACTTAACCGATAATCATTAAACTTTGTACACATATTTATTACAAAAAAAAAGTAAAATCAAAATACGAAGGGTAAAAAATGTCATTAAATTATAAATGCGAATGTTTGGATGGACGTTTGTCATCATGTAACTCCACACCAGCTGAACAGATCTGGACTAAATTTGGCACAAAGATAGATTATAGTCTGTAACATCACTTAGGCTTTTATCCTGGAAAATGTACGGTTTCCGTGGAACGTTTTTCACCCAGATATATGTATATGTTTACATATAGATACATCAATATTGAATTCTCTTACACGCATGGATAACATAAAATACGCGTACAGTATCGTACATTAAAAATATCCTAGACATAGAGAATATGATTTAACACATGGGAATGTGTCAATGAGAGAGAGAGAGAGAGAGAATCTTAAAAGAAATGCAATATTGCAATATACGCATAAAAATATTTTTTTAATATTAATATTGTAGTAGTCCTTTTTGTATATAACGAAATGCGACCTTAGAATATAAAAATATAAAACTCTTGTGAGTTATAGTATTGCCGCAATTATTATGCGATAGACAATATTGCGGTTTAAAATATTCGCTTTAATAAATATCCATCCCAGGACAGACAGGACAGGAAGACAAAAATAACATAAGATATCTACACGATCAAATGCAGCTAAGATGGTCCAATGCTAAAATATTACAATAAGGTGCTAAAAAATTCTTTTCATCTTACTTTTCAGGAGTTAAACTCGTCATTCGGTATGGCGATAGCGACGTCATCAGACTTGGAAAGGACAGTTCGGGTGACGCAAAAGGGTCTGACACTTATGGTGGTCAACCGTCTACACGGATTGTTCGGCTACGACGTGGTGTCTCATGCGATGGCCATGACCAACGCCAACCGAGAGCTCATCTCGTTCACTATGTATAAGAAGTCGAGCACCAACTCACACGGACACGGCCACAGCCACGGCCATAGCCACGCCTCGCACAAACCTCACGCACATGGTAGTGTGGTGACGCTCTAACGTTGTGCCTACAAAAATTGTTATTTCTTACACATATAGCAAGTTTAACATCATCGTAAGTGATCATCCTGTAAACGCCATGATCTTAACAATTAAAAAAAAAAATCTGTCCATAATTACTGATATACCCAAAACCTTTTATCCTTTAAATGTGATTAATTACTTTTTTAATTGTTATATTAGGTTATGTTTGTTAAAAAAAACTAAATCTAGTAAATTTACGGAACTTGAAACCAATAACGTAACATTTATATATTATTTTTTATTTACCAAGATTTTTAAGTAAAGAAATTTTATTTCTATATTCTCTTAACTGACCAAAATTATATTTTTTTCTATTATAAATAGTGATCATAATCTTAAATTACCGATATCGTATTCGATTATAATGGCTTATTATAAAGAGAAAAAGATGATTGATTAGGCCACAATGATTTTCATTCGTTCGATTGTTACGTACTTGTATTTGATTTGCTATTCGAAATTATATTGTTTCATTTGATGTTTAATAGTAAAAATTATAAAATCTTTCTTAATTCAAGATTAAACTATGTTCTGTAACAGCTTCGGAATTAAAAGATTTGTATATGCGAGTGATATATAAAACAGGGTGCACAAATAAAACATTTGATAAATTGTTGTATCGGAATTATTTTGATATATCTTAAAAAGTGCGTCAATAAAAACTAATAATCGATTTTATCAGTCTTCATTTTATTACCGTCAGATATTTCGGTTTTGTAATTTATATAAAACTATTCAACTACTGTAAATATAGACTAGATTAATTAAATTATAAATAAATTCAAATTAAACGAGCATTGCCTTTTAATATAAACAAAGTAAATCAACGGTGTCAACATTCTTATATATAAGATATGCTCAATATCAACTTTACAAAAAAACACAGTAAATTCCAATATATTGCACTGCTCCTTCAGTCCCAACTGATTGGGAAATTACATTTCTCCCCGAACTTAAAACACATCAAGAAAAAATAATTTTATTTTAATGTAGTAAAATTAATAAAACTTGAATTTAATTTTCACAACTTTTTACATATTTTTTATGTATGAAAAAAACTTGTATGACTTTCTATGATACATGATCAATGGCTAAAATCAGTCTAATCATAGAGATGGCCATGATCATAATTCTAATGGCAAAAAAATTGCAAAATAATATCATAAGTTCAATTTAAAAACAGTCACAGAATTCTGATAATTCAGGGCTGGGACCCTTATTTCCTCTAAACCCAGCAATGGAACATCCTATATCAAAATTATGATATTTTCCAAAAAACTTTAAATAAACTATGGCTGCAATTTATTAATAAAAAGCAAGTATCGGGGGATATTATACAACTATATTCAAAAACAACTCGTTACATTCCCTGCTATAGTATATAAGCATGGTGAAAAGCTATTAATGGTATTTGTTTGTGAGAGAGAATATATCGAAGATTAGAAATTTTTTACATTCTTAAATAATTGAATACATTAATATAAGGGCCTAAGCTTAGCATATGAAAACAACATTCTAATGATTTCTGCCTACCTTAGCTCTAAAAATTATCTATCAGTACAGTTATTACTAAAAAAACTCCACACACAGTTACAAAAGAAATGAAAGATCTTCATTTCTTTTGTAACTGTGATGAAGATCTATTTCATTTCTTGTCGTCTCTCAGACTTTTTCTCATCGCAACTTCGTCGTTACTACTGTATTAGTCTTCTTCCATTTGTTGCATTGTGTACCTTTTTCAATCTCCTTTTAGAGAAGGGCAATTTTCGCTTACTTTCTAACGTATGATCGGCAAATGTAATCAAAATTTAATATAATTGTACGAAAAGAGACTTATTACGTAAAGCTTAAATATTTTTAATTCGCAAAAGAACATTTAAATATGTAATCCCCTTCTCTCGATAATTCTAAAATTAGCCGTGGTATATAGTCACCAGTTTGACAAAATTGGTTATTGTATAATACTTGAAAAACTACTTCTTAAACTGTACTGTGACCAAATATAATGTCACTGAGGTAGACTGATTAACGACCAGGAATACCAAAATGGACATTTATTACAATTTTTATATTAAATATTGTTTTATGCAAGTTATAGCTATAGCTAAATGTGACTTATCAACATCGCTTATTAATGAGTCTGTAAAATGTTAATGAGTGGCAAAATTATTGTAAGGAAGTAAGGAACAAATCACTTAAGCATTTTGCGGGAAATCTTTTGTCGTTCCGCTGCCAACTTCTTCAAGGCGGCGGCATACTGCCTTTGTATTTCTATCAGTCTAGTGTACTCATTATGGAGAATAGTTTTCCGCGCCTTTTCGTTGTTGAATTTCTCCTCAACTTTCTTCACAGTCTGATTTACCCAATCGACTATTGATTCAAATTGAGTCATAAACTCTTCCCTTTTCCTCGTGGAGGACATCGCTCTAAGGGAATAAATAACAATAATTACATTTTGAATTAAAAAATATCTTATGTCATGATTGTACAAGAAACTTACTCTTCATAATTGTCTAATATAGAGTTGAGTAAACACAATTCCTTGGACGTATAAAGTTTAACCTCATACAGGGTGTTATAAAATATAAAATACTGCTTAGTTTCTTTATGCTTCGATGCAACTGAAATAAATATTAAAGTAAAATATTAAGTTTTATTTAAATCAGAGCTTTATTTGTCATTCAATCGTTTTGTTTAAATAACAGTTGGTTTATGGTCGGTTACAGCTATTGACTTACCCCTTTTTATATTTTATGTCTCAACGACTGGGGCAGACCTGTCATCAAAATGTCAGCGCATTTATAGCGGTATAGAAATCACTTGACACAAACACTCACCTTGATTATAAAGTTCTACAAATCTCTTTTCATACTGTAACAACTCCGCTGTTCCTGGTATTTCATCAATGGCAACCATATACCTAAGAATTTGTCGATTCAACTTGCCCAGCTCTAATCTAGTGCTTGCAATAAAAGATTTCAATTTTCCTTCCCTTTCTTGAAATTCTTTTAACTCAGCCGGCGTTAAAGGTTGTTCTTCAATTTCTGCTTTAGGATCTTTTGCTTTCCTAAAATAGCAATTATGTTTTCAATAAAGTCAAATTAAAACAATGTTTTTTTTTAACTACTAAAACATAAAAAAAAACTATGTTATGGTTGGAACCTAAAGAGGTGACCAGAAATAATAGAGAACACCTCTCTCATTTCTTTCAAGAAATATTCTTGTTTACATGTACAATTAATTTAGTATTTCTAAAATTCTTGTTAAATTTTACCTTAGTTCCTCTTCTAATTTCTTGTGCTGCATATCTCTATGTTGTATTATTTTTAACAATTCATTTCTTTCCTTGGCAAGATCTTTTAGAGACGCATAAAACTCTTTGACATTTTTATCACTGAAATTAACATTAAAACATTTTATATTTGAATAGCATAAAAATGATCAGGGGTTCATGTCAGGACCGCAGAAGTTCAAAACTGGAATCGCCAAGTTAATATTGTTCAAAAACCTACATATTAAGTAATCTTTTCATATAA
>DWLR01003459.1:0-13499 GCA_018246295.1 Papilio alexanor hazarajatica | reverse complement strand
ACGCCGACTTCCCTAGCTAACCGTAATCTAGTGGTCTCTTCAACGATCCCCTGCCAGCCCGGCGTCATGGGGTATGTGAGCCACTAGACCGGGGGGCTTGCCTTAACCGGCCGGCCCGCGAGGATGGAAAATTGTAAAAACCTGTAGGTACCTGGCGACCCCTAGTATGTAGTCTTACCCCCGGAATGGGCGTCACCCGGTGGATTCGACCCTTCTCTTGGGACCAAATATGGAACTAAATAAAACAAAAAATTCTACCGAAGTGGAGATTAGTAGTAGGGAGAAGATGGAGGGAGAAGAAAAGTTGAAGGAGATAGGGGAGATAGTGGGGAAAGAGCTGAAGGTTGCGTTAACGCGCATCCCGACGCCAGCAAGACCCCTTACGGAGGAAAACCTGAGAGGCGGAAGACGTTTCACGACCGCCAGCAGGTTCTCGGAGTCCATCTCGGACTCAGTAATGAGCACGGCATCCGTCGCGTCGGCGAGCCGAGTCTGCTCGATGGAGTCGCTAGACAGCGACGGACCCGGGCGCTTCTGGTGCGACGGCCGTGGGCAAATGCGAGTCAGGGAGGAAGACTTCAGCGGAAGTTTTACGGACTCCCCAGCCGCGGACAGTAAACGCAAAGGACGAGGCCGCCCGCCTACCACCGGCGACTACGTATGGACTGGCCGCGGCTTTACATGCCTTTTTAAAGGCACAAGAAAATGAGATGAGAGCTCGTGCTGAGTCTGAGCTGCTAAACTCAATCGCTGAGGCTCGTAGGACGCGCTCGGCAACACCCCTAGTGTTTTCGTCCGAGTTAAATCCGGGTGGAGAGCCGTCTACCGGAATGGACACATCAGTCGCCGTCCTAAAAAGGATAGGGACCAGCCTTGAGGTGGTGGAAAATATCGCGAAGAATCATCGAACCTCAAGGGCACTCTCGTGCGAGCGCTACACGACGCCGTAAAGGCTATCAAGGAAGACATCGTGGTGCTCGCACAAAAGACGTTGTCTGAAGAAACGCGAGCCCTGCAGGAGGATAATGCGCGCTTGCGAAAAGAGCTGGAAGGGCTCCAGAAGCAGATGAACGAGGTGCAAGTTCAGATGCAGAAGGGGCCGCAGGCACCGCAACCACCCAACACGGATGAACTGGAGGCACGTATGTTACCCATTGTGGGCGATAAAATCAACGCCTGATTCGACGGCCTCGAGCCGCGGCTGAATCCAGAGGTGCGCATCAGGCCGCCCCTGGCGGCGGATAAAGCACTCAAAAGTGCCCAATACCTACCCACGCCGGGATCTTCCTCGGCACCGGGAAAAGTGACGAAGAAATTCACGAGCAACGAGCCGCCTGCCGCTCCGGTAGCCTCGACGTGTCGTACAGTTCCGGTGACTCCCGGTGTTCCCGCAGCTCCTGAGACTTCGGGCCCTAGACCCAAAACAAAAACAAAACTGAGGAAAGAAAAGAAGAAGAGACCTGCGGCGATGGGCGAGAGAGCACGCTCCTCCGCCCCCGTCACCTCATCACAAGCCCCTCCATCTCGCCGTCCGAACCCAGACACTCTCGATGAGAATTGGGTAACAGTGGGGAAGAAAGGAAAGATTCTTAAGGGGGCGCCCAAGAAGGGTCAAGGGCTAAACAGGCGCAATCTGCGCAAAAGAAACAAGGCGGCAAGACACAACAACGGAGCTCAAGAATGACACCTGCGCCATCGTAACTAAAGGCGCCTCGAAGCTCCGCCATGGTTGTCACTCTCACAGAAGAGGCGGTGAAGAAAGGCCTCACTTACAGCGGCGTCCTCAAGGAGGCGAAGACGAAGTTGTACTTAAAGGAGACCATAGTAGGCCAAGGGTCTATAGGCCAAGGGCCAATGGGCCAAGGCCAAGAATAGATCCCATGCAATTCCGCCGGGCGGTTACCGGGGTCACTATTATTTGTATCCATGGTGGCACCAGCAAAGCAGACGTCTTGGCACAAAAACTCAAAGAGTTATACCAGAATGAGACTATCAAAGTGTCCAGACCCGTAAAGTCTGTCGATGTTAGAATTGACGGGCTGGATGACTCAGTAACTATGGAGGAACTAAAGCAGATTATCGCAAAGAAAGGTGAATATGCACTGGACCAAATCCGAATTGGTCAATTGCGGCCCGATAGATCGGGCATGCTCGGAGTTAGGGCACATGTCTCAGGGGCTCATGAGCTCAGGATCTCTTTTACCAAAGCCTTGCGCAGTGCTCGATTAGCATTGGGGTCGTCAGTGTGCCCTACAGGATTCCCGACAGACCTGACTGGATTGGGGACATCAGCGGCAAGACCGCCATAGTCGCAAAAACTAACACCAGCGGCACTCCCCCAGTCAGGTCTTACAGGAAGGGAAGCGGTTGCGTTGGCGTCCGCTTCGACTCCTTTGCTGTCATCGGCGTCTACTTCTCCCCGAACAAGACGCTCTTGGAATTCAAGGCGTTCTTGGGGGAAGTAGATGCTATAATGCGCCACTTCGCACACCGAGAAGTAGTCGTGGCCGGGGACTTCAACGCCAAGTCATCTACCTGGGGTTCTCCGGTCACCGACAATCGAGGCGACGTCCTATGCGACTGGACCGCACAACATGGCCTTAGCATACTCAACCGTGGAGGCGAATTCACCTGCGTGCACATGAATGGGGGTTCCGTGGTCGACGTGACCTTCGCGTCCTCCTCCATAGGACGGCGCGTCTCCACCTGGTCCGTGCTGTCCGATGTGGACACTCTGTCCGAACCCCATCACCGGACGAGAACAATGGCCCCCTGGAGCAGGGGCCACGTTGGTCTTTAAAGACCCTAAACTTTGAAGACCTGGAGCTGGCGTCGTTCATACGGGCTTGGTGCCCGCGACCAGTTTCAATAGAAATAGACAACGAGGTGGCTTGGTTCGGCGAGACTCTGACGCACGTCTCAGACTGCTCCTTGTCGAGGACCCAGCCAACACCACCTCGCCCGGCTCGACGGGCTCACGCGCCTACGCAACGCATGTGTGTCCGCCAGGCGCCAGTATACTCGGTACAGACGAAGGCGCTCTACAAACGACGCGGCAGAGGAAGAGGGTGTGTACGATCTGTACAGAGACGCGCGCAAGGCATTAAAGAAAGAAATCGCTGTGACAAAGGAGAGGACGTGGTTGGAATTTCTCGGCACGTTGGAGCTGGACCCATGAGGCCGGCCGTACAAGCTCGTAATGAGTAAGCTGCGCCCCTGGGCTCCGCCTCTAACCGCAACCCTCGGGCCGGAATTTCTCCAGCGAATGGCGTCCACCTTGTTTCCGCCTACTCCCTCTACCTCGAGCGAAAACCGGACCAGACCACACGCGCCGGCGTGCGTGTGGTCTGGTCCGGTTGTGCGGGTGCGAGCTGGTTTTGTCCCAGAGGTTTCGTCGGCGGAACTTTCCATTGCCCTGGAAAAACTTCAACGCAAAAAACGGCACCCGGTCCCGACGGGATTCATGGAAAGGTTCTCGCCCTTGCGCTGAAGCATGGACTTGACGTGAGACTACTGAGTCTCCTAACATACTGCCTTGAGACCGGCAACTTCCCGAATCGATGGAAGGTTGGGAGATTGGTCCTACTGAGGAAACCCAATAGGCCAGCGGCCGGAGTCCCCGTCGGCCCAATAGGCCGGCAAGCTATTCAAAACAATAATTGCCGGACGCGTCAGCGAGCATCTTTCCACAGTAGGACCAGATCTCGAGGAGTCACAATTTGGCTTCAGGCGATCCAAGTCAACCGTGAACGCTATGACTAAATTGAAATATATTTCAGAAGAGATAACATCTAAAGGTGGAGCGGTACTGGCAGTGTCGTTGGAATAGCGAACGCGTTCAACACACTGCCCTGGGACAGTATCATGGAGGGACTACGTTACCATCAGGCCCCCCAGTACCTCACTAACATCGTTGAGGATTACTTCCGCAATAGAAGAATAATATTCCCCCGAAAAAAGACTGGACGGAATACACGGTCTTGCGCGGTGTTCCAGGGGTCGGTCCTTGGGCCCCTCCTGTGGAACATTGGGTATAACTGGGCGCTTCGGGCAGCGTTGATGCGCGGCGTACAGCTCATATGCTACGCTGATGCATTGGTCGTGGCGTCCGGCAAAGACCACAGGGAGCGAGCTTAAGAGCGACCGCAGGCGTTGCCCAGGTAGCCCTGGAAAAATCGGAGGTCATTATGTTCTTCAGTCCAAGAAAAGCTCGCCCATCATCTGGAGCTTCGATTACCGTTGGTGGTGTCCAAATTCAAATAGGTACGTCCCTCAAAAACCTGAGGCTAACCTTTGGACTCGAGCTGGACGTTCAAGCCGCATTTCACGACACTCGCTTCCAAATTCGACGCCACGGCAGCGGCTTTAAGCCGCATTATGCCGAATATTCGCGGTCCGAGTGTTGGACGCCGTCGTCTCTTCGCAGGCGTGATGCGATCGATCGCGCTGTACGCCTGCCCGATATGAGCGGATGCCGTTACAGGTCCTAACAAGGTGTTGCTTGGGCGGTCGCAGCGCGTCATCGCCTTACGGGTGGCGAGGGCCTACCGCACGGTATCTTGCGACGCCGTGTGTTCCATAGCCGGTCTCGTCCCCTGGCACTTGGATGTGGCCGCCCTCGCCGGTGTCTACTGGTGCTGAGCGAGATTCAGAAGCTCGAGATCAGAACCCGCACTCGAGGAAGTGACGACGTGGAGGAAAGAAGCCCAGGACAGGGCTCTCGATGATTGGTTGGAGGAGCTCAGCACATCTAGAGCTGGATCATGGACGCGGGATTCGCATCGTCCCGTCCTCAAAGACTGGGTTCGGCGGCGGTGGGGAGCTCTCACCTACTGGCTGGTGCAGTTACTGTCCGGGCATGGGTGCTTTAGAAAATACCTGCACCAAATTGCCAGGAGGGAGGAGTCACCTGCCTGCCACCACTGTTCTGTGTTGTCGGACACGGCGGCGCACACAATTTTTGACTGTCCCGCGTGGAGTGCCGAAAGGTGCTTCATTGCACATGCCACACGGATTGACCACTCACTCACCACCATAGTGAGTAAAATGCTGGAGAGTCGGGACTTCTGGGACACCTTCCAGGCGTTGTCAGAGTCCATATTAAAACAAAAGGAAGAAGCCGAGCGGGCGCGGGTAATCGATCGCGCGTCAGCTCCGAACCGGCGACGGAGACAAGGAGGGCGCCGGCGTGTATAAACACACTGGGCACATTGTATAAATTGTAAATAAGAATGTACATGGTGTTAATATTATTGGTTAGTTAATTTATATTACTAGTAGGTTAATTAATTAAGTAATAGTTATAGCTTTGTACTTATAATAGGTGTAAACCGTGCACTTAGTACGGCAAGAAGAGCCTCGCGTCAAACGACGTCAAGCGGCAGTCGCTCGTCGGAAACCGGACTCAATGGTCAAACCAGTCACCGGGTTCCGACAACAGCGAGCAGACATGGACCCTGGGGTTTTAGTGGGTATTGCCGAACGCCTGTAGGCGACCCCCACACTCCCCACGCCACTTGCACAGCCCATACGCGGGGGTCTGTAAATGGATTTCCCCAGGTAAAAAAAAAAGGTCGTGGGTTCGATTCCCACCTAGGACAAACATTTGTGTGCATGAACATCTCTGTTTGTCTTGTATCTGGGTGTAATTATCTATATATGTATGTATTTACAAAAGAAAAGTATTAATATATGTAGTGTATGAATTATCTGGTTTCCATAGCAGAAGCCCTGCTTAGTTTGGGACTAGATATGGCCGTATGTGATTAATGTCCTAGAATATTAATTAGTATTCAATTTATTATTATATATTTAGTTTCTTTTTTAATTAAGTATTACCTAACTTAATAAATAAAAAATAAAATAAATCATTATTTATTAATTATGCATTTTATTGTCAGAAAAAAAAAACAAAAACACAAACACAACCTAACAAAGTGCATAACAAAAAAGAGACAGTTATTTTGAAGTACGCCCATTTTTGCCATCGACTATTAGATTTAAGGAGCCCGTAAAGTTACTTAAAATCATAGAGGGCCCTTTAAAAGATATGGACTCGATATTCGGCCTTTTAGAGCTGAGTGACGATTCATATGTTGCATTATTATACAGTTGATTAAATAACTAATGAAATTTTAAGTCGCCACATACTTTTAGTGATACGGGTTTTTTTTACGCAATATTTGACAGATTTCTTAACAGATTAAGATTATCCAAGGGTTACTTTTCAGGTGTAGAAAAGAAGATATTTTGAAAATCCTGATAACAGGTATGAATATAAATTTTTGAATTTACTAAATTCTATTTTTTATTATTTTATGCCATCTAGTGACCTAACGAAGCAACATTGTAAAAAATTTAAAAGCAAATTTTTTCGCCTGCTTTGTGATAAAAATACACCAGCCTAAGTGTAACCATGATCAGCCCATTGGACAATACAGATTGAAGGTCAAGTTACATTGGCAATTTCAAAATGTCTATTCTTAACTTTGTATTATCTTTGAACCATCATCATTTTAAAGAATATCAACCCAGTTAACTAAACAGTCATTTTATAGCATTTTTCTGAAGAAATGTTTAACGTAACGCTTTAAATTGATATAACTTTTTTATTTATGCACTGATTTACATGAAACACGTAACTCTCACGATTGGAGCTAATTACAATACATTGATGAAAACCGCATTCAAAGTGGTTAAGCCGTTTCTGAGATTAGCGCTCACAAACACCGATCAGTTACGATTTTATTATTATAGAGAAAGAGGAAGAAAGAGAAAGAGAAGAAGAGAAGAGATCTTTGGTAAACTTTGTCCACAAGCAGTAAGTGATGTGACATACTAGTCTGACGTATTAATATGACACAGCTGTTACGTCATGCAAATACGTCAAATCACTTAACCAATTGTAGTAGCTTCGCGCCCATTGAACGTTTCCCCTCCCGTCCCCCTCCATAGGTTTCATGGTTTAATGAACATATTGACATGCGTCAATATACAAATGTCATACATTCTTAAACATAATGTATAAAGAATGATATTTAATAACTAGTTGTTGTTCTGAGTGCGTATGTTAAAGAAATTGGTATCAATATTTGCACACTTGTTACGTACGTTGCTATGAGGAATACCGCTTATGCAGCAGCAGCATTGATGTCAATGCGACCTAGATACATGGCACGAGGCGCTGATGCAGCAGGTCAGGACCGAACCAACGTTATGTGGAGTGCGCGTAGACTATTGATTCCATATTTCACACTTCGAATGGGACACTAGGTTAATTAGATATTAAGTATATTTGTAATTTTTACCTTTAAATAAATAGATTTTTTTCTATCCTACGGCTGTAGCAATCGTAATTCCCTTACGCGACTTGGACAAAAAACAACATGTTGGAATATTTGTATGTATTTGTAATGATCATCACCATCATCTCAGCCTATGGTCGTCCACTGGTGGACATAGCCCTCCCCCATTGACTGCCACAAAGATCGGTCCTCCGCCATCCTCTTTGTAATGATCTTGATTCTTAATTAACTGGATTATTGTCTAAATAATTAATATTTTTGTATAATATTGAGGTAATATGTATTAAACGTCCAGTGAAAAAAAAAAAAACTTTAGGAACATTTTGTAAATGATTTTTGGTGCACGGATATGCTTAAGATTTGGCATAATTAAACTTGCTGTGGATAAGACGCGGATATGATGTGTGTTTAAAATATAATTTATTTTGCATAAAACTCGAAGTGGTTTTTATATAAATAGTGTTAATAGTAACAAAATGATGGTTATTAGATATTCTATTCAGTGGTAGAGTCCGCCACAACAATATCTGTTGCACGAATGGCTCGCTCGACCGTTGAAATACCACGATCTCACAAGACAGGCGTCAAGTAGAAATATTCTTTGTTTCCTCGTTGCCGGAGGTGCCAGACCAATTGTAGTCCTCTACCCCTTCCAACACACTTTTCTATTAAGGATAGGATCCAATACTTTCCTTAATAGAAAAGTGGGAGGTGGATTCCAGAGAATGGTTGGGGTCAGGCAGGCGACCGGCCGTAAAACTATAGGCAAAACCAATTACAGTATGGACTGCAGTAGATTCCGGGAGCCATGGAAGAGTAATACATACCGTGCCGACCCTACATTAGGTGGGAAAAGAGCAGGGAGATGATGTTGATGATTCGATACTCTTGTATTGAAAAGAACTCATGAAATATAACATTAATTTAAATCAATCATACTAGTATTATAAATAAATAGTTAAGATGGACAGATGTTTGTTACCAGGTAACTCCAGAACGGCCGAACGGATCTTAATTAAATTACATACAAAGTCAGAATAGCACAGAGGAAAGCACTTTAGGCACGGGGACTTTTTATCCCGGAAAAATACATTTTTTTTAATTCCATGCGGAAGAAATCGCGGCAACAGTTAGTTATAAATAATGAATACGCTGAATTTCGTCTACAAGCTATCGTATACAACTGTTGTAACTTAAGATTTGGACGTGCAAGCCGAGCACCATGGTTACCCAACTGATTACATCTATTGACAATTTTCAAATCAAAAAGTTTGAAATATCAATCGAATTATATATTATCGCTAGATATTCAGTGCGTGTTTAGCTCTATGAGGGTGGTTGGGTCAAGACACGGTCAGTCAATAACTTCAGAAGTAACCGAGGACCTGAATATGTTATTTATAAAGTACGTTTATCGATTCTTTTATTAATTGCTGTTGGTATTTCCACTCCAAAGCTATAGTACGTATTTAAAGCAAGTGTTAGAAGACAAACACGTGGGATACCGTCGCGCTCAGTGTGCACTACAAATACTAGTTCCTAGAAGTAATTACGAGTACTACATATTTCTACAACACATCAATGACAAATACTTCTCCAGTATAACATACTTCTAAAGTATAACATACTTCAACGAATAACGAACGATACATATACAGTACAAAATACTTATGACACAGTACATACTTCTAAGTACTCGATACTCGTTCTTTTAGTCCTCGTGAAACCTAGTATCAAAACCTGTTCCAGTATATACGTCCCACCTCTATGATATACGTGGTGTGGTGGCTTTAACGCAATAATTCTTACCCCACATACTCGGTACTTACACGTATTGAGTGAAGCCTAGTATCAAAACCTGTTCCAGTATATACGTCCCACCTCTATGATATACGTGGTGTGGTGGCTTTAACGCAATAATTCTTACCCCACATACTCGGTACTTACACGTATTGAGTGAAGCCTAGTATCAAAACCTGTTCCAGTATATACGCCCCACCTCTATGACATACGTATACATAGGCTTTAACGCATTAATTCTTGCGTTAATCTCTTTGATGTACTGACACCTGAGTTATCGCCTAACATCCAGCGGCAATGTGAATGCCGTTAACACCTATGTTAAACGTCCATCATCGCGATAATTCACGGCATTTCCCATTAGCGTTAAACACCACAACGATATACCGTTCCGATAAATATTGCGTTCGATTAAGCGGTGCAGATAATCTGTGCAGTTAATATGGTACAATAAATCATTGTTGCGTGCAGTGGGCATTACTCCTAACCTTTTTAATGTTAGCAAAAGTGTGTGTTAATTGAGTCAAAGGCGAATACTTGGTCTATGTGTAGTACAGTTGCATGGGCCAGTCTCCACGGCCTGAGAGCTCGCGACATTAACGAGCGGCTGGTGTTGCACCGGGCGGGCAGCAGGCGCGGAGTTGCCAAGACGTCACGCAGGAGCTATAAGTGCCGTGGTCGTGCGCGCCGCCGCAATCATTCGCGACCGCGCGCGTACACCGCGCACATCGCATCCGTATCTCAGTGGCAGCCACTGACCTCGCTACAACAAAATGCCGAAAAATATTTTAGCGGAAATGGGCTCCCAGGTGGGACTAACTCCCGCCGTCCAGAACAGAAAGGTACGTAGATGTTTGCTTTAAAACAAATTAAATTATAATATTAACATGTAATATTTACATTGATATGTTTACTAATTATGTTTGCGAATTTATTTTTTTCATTGTGTTTTATTTTCAAAAAACCGTAGCGATTTTTTTTTGTAGAATTTATCATTATGTATATATTCTGCGAATATATTCTTATAAAAATTTGATATGTATCTATAGAAAAGAACGTTATAAGATCGTGGGCATATATTAAAAGCTTTGTATAATATGTAAGTTTGCGGATTGCAAGTACAGATCAAGGTAGGTTCTTAGGATATAATTAAATGAATATAATCCAAATCGCTCGCAGGATTTTTAATGTTAATTTTTCCTTCTTTTTAACTTTCTTGTTCTCGTTATTTAGTCTTATGGTTCATAATAACATATCAGCGCCAAGGCACTCCATCTGGTGTTACTGGCGTAAACAATTGGCATAACTTGAGAAATTTCGTCATATCTATTTGACCATCAATTCGATAGCGGGCGTCCTCTGTCTTGCGCCTTTTGCGAGACTCAAGTGTCATCAATACGGTATTGAACATTGTTTAACATGTTCACATCAATTTATTTCATACTAAGAGTTTTTTGTTATTGTACCACATTTTTTCGTGTTGATTGTTAGCAAAGTTTTTAGTTGTGAGTCATTATTATCAAGTACAAAATCCACAATGGTACGAAAAACGCCGAATGGTACGAATTCGGCGTCGATTGCAAAGTTGTGGATTTTTTACAGGACAAAAGTTGATCAAAAAGTTGAAAGTTATTCTCAAGTTTTACCCAAATAGTGTATCCGACAACAGATTGAAAATTAAGATAGCAAGCAATTTCTAGCCAATTCGCACCGAGCTTATTTGGTACCAAGTATAAAAGGCGAGAGCCTATTTCGTATAAATATTGTTTGATAACCGATAAGATGAATAATTTCTCACATTACTATCCTCGGTTGCATTTAGGTGATAATATTTAGGTAATTTGTGCTATTGTTATACTAGTTTATCTGTTAAAGTCTATTTAACAGTGGCAGAGTCCGCAACAATAACATGTGTTGCACGAGTGGCCCGCTCAACCGGTAAAATACACGACCTCACAGAAGACAGGCGTGAAGTAGACGTATTCTGCGTTTCGTTTGATGAATGAAGTGTCGGAGACTTAATTTTAGTCCTCTACCCCCCCCCCCCAACCCTTTTCGAATAAGGAAAGGAAGGAAAGGAAGGATAGGAAGGAAAGAAAGAGGAATTGATGGGGAAATGTCCATTTTTCTGTCTATCTCCACCTTGTCTTATAAAAGTAATTATCTTGTCTATTAAACGTAGGCAACTCATCTGCAACTCGCAAATGCTTGTTGTAGATGTCTATGGATAGCGGTTGCTTAAGTTACCGCTTGCTCGTTGCCACCTTGTATTAAAAAAAACTAGGATCTTCTAGAAGTGCCTCTCCGATTACCAATGCTTGGCAGTCAAACAGTATATTTATAATTATTTGGATCTACGTAGTTACTAAGATAATGCGTCATTGTTAGTCCAAATTAGAGTCATAGTTAAATGTTAGTCAAATGCGTCATAGTTAGTCCAAAAATATTGCAATATTTAATCATAAAATAATTTTAGAGAAATAAATTATAAAACATACTTTATAATGAAATTAAAGACACCTTTATCCCAAGTGCTTAGGAGGGAGTGTCGGGCTAAAAATCTGAGATCATGATCTAAAAATCTGAGCAAATGAAATAAGTACTTATTGATTATTTTTTGGGATTGAACGTTTTTTTTTTCGTAATCAAAACATTGTCATTTCTGAGTCTCCCATAAAATCCAGTCGCCGATAGAACGGTAATACGGCCGCGAGGTCGGACATAAATAAATCGACCGGTCCAATGTCATTATCGCTTTTTAATATGCAGACGTACAACACTGATTTGATCCGGCGAGGTACTGCGTGTGTTAAACATATTGAAACCGCTAATGATGACTAACCGCATGATTTCTGCATCCTGCAATCGCATAACAGCAATTGCAGGATGCGAAAATCATGCCATCGACGACAACCATGGCAAGAATGTTCTCGAACTTTACCTTCCGCAAAGACGCACCGTTATAAAGCAAACTATATAGTAACAAGCAGTGACTGCATCGATTTTCAAATGCATTTGTTTCTTATCAATTATAAAGCATTTCTAGTCTGATTTTAATATAATTTCCTTTTTTGATGGGAAGACACGGCTACAATTTGGGTGGGATTGAATTAACATGTACTAAATATGGAAATATTTGCTTTTGTGATTTTAATTTTATTGTCCTTAAACTTAACCCAAAACCTTTTTTCCTTTAATATGTTTTTTCCTTTGATCTTATCCAGGCTTGCTTTCAGCAATAATGTTCTATTCTGGTTTTCTGATATCTATGAGAACAATGCTTTAAATTACTGAAGGTTAATATTTACCCAGATGTAATTATTATTATATTTACTCTATTATTAATCCATAACCGCCAGGCTTAACCATTAGGTTATTTTCGTTTCAATTAATAATATTGCTGTAAAAAATGGACATTACATTTTTATTACTATTATTTTATAAAGAACAAGTCGTGTGCTAAGATTTCGTATCGTAGTTATGTATAAAATTTTCTAAACCTTCCCTTTCGATCAGATGTTAAATATCAACATAGTAAACATACATACATATAATAAAATTATTATTAATTGGTGTCTGTACATGGAGGCTATATGGGAAAAAAAACGATCTCTGGAGGCCTTTATCAATTAATAGAACGTAAAACAGTGATTATTATTATTTTTTAATTCTCATTGTCGGTGCGTTTGTACGCAATCTCAGAAACTGCTTATCTGATTTGGATGCGAGTCACTATTTTTGGTGGTAAGCTTCAATCAACATTTAATGTTTGTTTCATTTAAATCAGTGAATAAATAAAAAAAGTTATATGAATTTAAAGAATCACGTCAAACATTAGTTCGATAAAAATGCTACTCCTTCCGTCCAGAAATATGGTATTATACATTTCGTGATTTTTGTTGTCCGAAAACATAGTACATATTTGAAAAAAAAAAAATACAATAAAACTAAAAATTAACGTGACAAGTACATAATATTAAATTTTGTAGAAAAACTGTAATTAAAAAAGAATAATTTTGTAACAATACTTGTAAAATTAGTAAAAAATTCAGCAGCAACGTCATTGATTGCACGGTACTTTAATTTGTTCTCTTTCGTGTGCTGTAATAATTTTTCTAAGATACCGTGACGTTGTTCTATGGCCAGATGCTTATATTTGGAATCTCTTCTTTTTAAGTTATTCAATTCTTCTTCGGAGTTTTCAATATTGATTTTGCAGCGGTACCGATTTTATTTGTCATAAAAATACTGATCTTGGATCGTTGAGTTTTAAACCAAGAACATGACACATGTAAATTATATTAAGTTTTATTACTTTTAATACACACACACACACACACACGCACGCACGCACGCACGCACGCACGCACGCACGCACGCACGCACGCACGCACG